>JASANB010003681.1:0-18233 GCA_030248155.1 Sabatieria punctata
AAATAAAATCAAGGTTTTTGGCCTGTTTTTCGTTAAAATAGGTAAAAATAAGCTATTCTGAGCTCATTTACACCTAATCTAGGCATATTTTTTATCATAATTTTCCATACAAAATTCTTGCAAAAAATTGCTGATGGGGTTCAACCCCTATCAGCCGCTCTTCTTTGCCCATGTCTGGCATCAAGTGATGCTGATTGTGTTTTAGCTATGATCAAAACGACTTACCAGGTGTCATACACACTGTGTGTGGATAACGAACATTCTGACTGTCTACAAAGACTTGAACTGAAGCAACTTCACCAACATCTTTTGCCCAAAGTGCATAAGTGATGTTTGTGCCTGTCCGGATTGGATTGCTGGGCAGCTGCACAGCGTTTGTTCTGCCTGCCACACCTCGTAAACTGATGTACAGTTTCTGCCCCACTAGATTAGTTCCACTTTGGGGAATAGCGCTTGTCAGAAAACTGATCAAAAACAGATTTTCTGAAGATTTTGGAAATGAGTTGAGCTACTTCCTTACCCAGAATGTACTGTAGATACCTTGCTTCTCAGGTCCTATGTCATGCCATTCACGTATGCAGATTTCTGGGTTTGTGCTCCAAAATCCAAACCATTCATGAATGTGAAATGTGATTGTATTATTTAGATTTGCCGGTAGAAGTTCGATTTCCTCTATATAAACAGCATCCGTTCGTTTACCTGCTATAGGGAAAATTCGGAGTCCATGTACCTGAAATTCATGCTTACATTGTTTTGTGTTTTTTTGAAGAAGTACAGAGTATTTACTTCTTTAAACACAGGCAGCATCTGTGCAAAGACCGATGCACGATTTCTTGGCATTGGTGCTGTCAAGCTGATGTGGTACTGTTACTTGGTCGGGCGCATTTAATGGATTGAACAGCAGTTCGATCGTAGATGTGTCTCTGAAAAACCCCAGGTTTCAGGTTTTTATTTGTTAAATGGCACTGTACTGTATGTTTTTCACTTGTACTTTTTCTGATCCGGTTGTAAATATGCCTCCATTGCGCAACTGGTTATGCTTTTTATTGATTTCTCTTGAACAGCTTCAGTGACAGCTTCTAGCGAACGACACTCATGGTTCTCAATGATCCAGATGCAGTTCCTTGTGCCACACAAAGACCCATGAAGACAATTGACACAACTTGTGTTTGTTGTAAAATTGTTTCTTATCTTTCTCCAGCAAAAATCTGGCACATTTCGGCCAAAATAATATTGATGGTCTGCTGAAACTTACATTTCCATTTTCACTAACGCTTGCACATCGACCACCATTGGCACTGGAAATGGGTTAGGGGTAAAGCTCAGTTACCAATTTTATAGAATGTTGATAGTTCTAGTTTGAACTGTTTTGAAGTGTAAGTGATCCATTCTCATATGTAGAACATATAAAGCTAAGTATAATACCTTTGTTGACAGGTAACTTGCGACTTCTAGTGCAGTTATGATCTTCAAAAATTGGGTTACCCTGGCAAATTTGATACTGTTGGGTCATTTCACTTTTCATTTGCGGCATATTGCGGTCATACCAAACCTGAAAAACTGAACCGTCTGCAAACCTAATTTGCCTTAATTTTACAAAAATGAACATATCTCCACCCCCGCCTTGGAACTGCCCTTCCAGGGGGGGGCCCCTTCATTTTGCTGGACCATATATTTAGCGGGGGGTCCGGGCCCCGCCCTACCCAGACCCAGGCCCCGCCCCCCCGCCCCCCCCCCCCCCCCCCCCCCCCCGCTCCCCCCCCCCCCCCCAAATTTTTTCAAACATGTACAAATTTGTGCAAATATATACAAAAACACACACTTACACGCACAAAAACGCCCAAAATCGCCTACATAACAGCTCTTTTTCGGAGTATTTTGCCGTTTTTTGCCGATTTTTAGCATTTTTTACCCTTAATTTTCTTTTTTTTGGTTTGATTTGTGTGTTTCATTGCTCCCCACCCCTCTCCCCCCCCCCCCCCCCCCCCCCCCCCCCCCCCCCCCCCCCCCCCCCCCCAACCCCCAATACCCTTAATAATTATATGATCTATTCAATATACCACCTAAGCAGAACACAAACCTATACAACGCAACAAGAGCGCACCATCTCAACAGATCCGCAGTAACCAGGTCCACATGTGCCCACACCACCGTAACACCTGTACTCCACCAAGAACAATTTCCATAAACATATTTTTCTTAAAGTTATTTTTCTAAATTCTTCAAAATCTTTAATTATAAATTTTCTTAACTATAACATTTCTCATGTCTATCATCCTGTCCATCAACAATTTTTTGCGACATGCCAAAATTCGCCCACAGACAGTCCCCCCCTGGCCAGCGACCATTTCCGTACAACCCCCAGCACCATTCCACAGATCGCCCCAGCCCAAATCTCCCACGCCCCCCACTCTCAAGTCAACAACAACCCCGCCCCCCACACGCACCCCCACCGCGCGGCTGCCGCACGCGCGCGCACCAAGGCGCACCCACTTATAGCGCTCCACGTCTGCACGGTGCCACACAGCAAAACCATAAAACCACTAACACCACCCTCCTTAAATACCTTTTCTTTCTTATAGTTTCCTTTCCTTACAACGATATCCTACTCCAATCATCCATTCTAATACAGTCTGTACAGAACTTTAAGAAACACTAAGTAAAAAATCTGATAATACAATATCATTAATCGAACCCCCCAATTACTTATCAATCACTCATCTCACACGGTGTTTAAATACTATGATTAAATAAAAACACATCAAATCCCATACCAACTCCAATAAACAAACATTATATACCTTTACTTACTTTTTGATTCTTTACTTTCTTTTACCTACGTATCACATCTTTAATTTTTCCATCACACATTTAAACATCACATATCTTTCTTAGCCCAATTTAAACTACACTATAATACTCACACTGCAACTTAACCTAAATGTCAAATTCAAACATCAGTAAACACTTATAACTATCGTAAAATATACAGATAACATCATAAAATCCACATATATATTGAACTAAACCTTTAATTCAAAACTACTTAATCCCAAATCAATTCTATAACTCACAACTACTACCCCTAACAAACTAACACCCATCACCACCCATGCACAATTCTTTCTATTCAATTCTCTCTTACTGTTAATTCTATCTAAATAACATTCCTAACTACCCACACACTCTACACAACCCTAACAAAACCCGAAACTATCTCATATACCAGAGAACACTAAACATCAAAATCTTCATAAAACCATCTCCAACACCCCCACCCATTCATTAACACCCTTTCACATCTTCAATACACTCACACATTCAACTAGCTAACTATCCATTCACACAGCGAGAAAACCACCCTCACATTATCAAAAAATCAATTTAACTTTCACAAATTATTCCTTAATTTCTCAACAAATATATACCTTAATATTACACCACTAAATCTCTAATTCTACAAGTTCCCCATTTTCTATTTTTTGCTCGAACCTTTTTTTTAGCAATTGCCACTACATGAACTCCTCCCCACTGTGATAAACCTCCCCTCTACCCAATGGTTTCGCACACACACTATCCTCTAACTCACACCACTAACCTCAACTACTTGCGAGCAAACTCTTTGGTGCACCACCGGCCTCAGGCGCCCCCTCTTCACATGTTCCATTAAGTCTGCAATCCATATCAACGCGCAATACTACATCACCTACAATAATACATCTCCTTCTTCCCCATTCATACTCAGTCTAAACGTCAAATTTATATTTTCAAAAATTATATAAATTACTTAAAATACATATTATACATTTTTCCTTAATTTGTTATCTTTTCTCATTTCTAGTACTGATTTATTTTTTTCCATTCTATTCTTTTCTTTCCCTTCTCTTTACATTTAATTACTCACCTCCCCACTCCCATCTCTTCTCCGCCTTCCCCGCACCCCCTTCTCTTTCTTTCCCTTGCACTTCCTTGCTCTCTTGCAACGCCTCAGCTAGCATCCTCCCCCTATCCTTTTACCTTTCGCTCCGCATTTTTCTGACGCACTTCTAACCTTCTTGCTTCTTTCAGCCTCTTTATAAACTTGTTTCGTATCTCGCAACACCTGAACGTACTTTTATATTACAAACATAATTATTTTTTTAAATACAATCATTCTTTCATTCCTTAAATTCGTTTTTACTATTATTAACAGCATTACTATTCTCCTATATACAACTCTAAATTAATTTATAAAATACCTTTACTATTTCTTGACAATTTACATTAAATTATTTATAACAATTACATCTCTTTATCCACCCTTGTTCTATAGAGATATCAAATCTCAAAACATCTCATAACACCTACACCTCAGTCAAAACAACCACCTCCAACAATAACCAAATCTAAACTCTGAGCCCGAACCACTCTGGTGGAACTCATCACCCCCCTGCTCCAAGCCACTGCTAACCAAACACGCGAAAGCTCAAATTTCCGACAAGTCCTCACCTCATTTTAGTGGAAAAATTTAAATTTGCTACAATGTAAATTCAGTTCCTTCTGTGCACATAAAATATTTGTCTAAAAACCTTCTAACCCAAAATTAACAGCTCTATTACACCGAGTGTAGTACCGCCGCTATACCCTGACAACACACGCAACTACAGTAATTTATTTACTGAAAAACCCCCTACAAAAACCCTCACACCACACTCCTACCTCCTCCCAGCACTGCAAACGACAAACACTCAGATCAAGAGCAAAACCCACCCCCCCCCTCCCCACCCACTCCTACCCCCGGCACCCTCCAAACCACTCTGCACAGGCTATAATCGAAGAAACTAAAACACCTCGCCATAATTCACATACCACCCCACCACAGTACCATTACTACACGCGCAAGCTTTTCAGCTCAACCACCTTGTTTAATCTTTTCTCCGTCATCACCACATTAACCCCATCCCCTTCACTGCTCAGACCAATCTCTTCTCCGTTTCCTGACCTATTTGGTCTTCTCTGGTTTGCCTGGTGGTACCCCTTAAACCCTAATCTACATTTTGATTTTTTGTTCTTCTGTTGGGTCTTCCCGCGTCCTCGCCTTGCGCCCTCTGGCGTTGGCGGCGGTCGCGGCCGCCCCGCTTGCCCGGCTGCCCCGCGCGCCCGCCGCCGCCCTCCTCAAACCCCCTCGCGCACCCGTCTCCCCACCTCGCGCGCGCCGGCCACCCCGCCTGCTCGATACCCGTCCTGTTGTCAATTACACGCGCTGGCGCGCGCCTCACTGCCACCCGCTGCCTCGGTTCCGAACCCCCCCTCACCGGCGCCGCGACGGTGCCCCACCCGCCCCCGTGTCTTTGCGTGCCTCTTGGGGTTTTCGTTTGTGTTTGGTGGTCGCGTGTTCGGGGGGTCTGCCCGCAGTTTTGGGCGCGCACCCCTGTGGCTGGGCGTGAGGGGGCATTGAAGCGTTTTTTTCTGCTCTCTCCTTTCCGGCACCAATGTTACATGTATGAGCTGGACTGAAAGAAAAAGAATTTGTATATTGGTCTGGTCTGGTATGTGATATGTGACCATATGTGATATATGGTCTGGTATATTGTTGAATATGTTTTTATGGCAAATGGAGTACCAGTTAATACCATATAGCTAGATACAATCAAAGATGCAGTCTTTAAGAAACATAAACATTATACAATTTCAGAGACCACACACAATCAATGTTGTCAGCAAGAAAAATAGTAAAATTCGAATTTCCCGCCAAAAACGTCATGTATTAAGCATAGATAAAAACCATTGAAAAGAGCACAAAAAGGCGGCTCTATTGCCGGTAACCTGGTTTCAATCGGTCTAATGGTGCCCGAGATACAGCTGCCCAAACTATGCAGTGCATATGGTATTTTTCGTTCCGGGACCTTGATTTTCAACTTTCAACCTCAATTTTCTCAATTTGCGGTACAAAGCGATTTTGCTCATTTTTTTATATGTTGTAGAGAAAAGATAGCGCTACATTTTTAGGACATCTCTAGACCTGTCCGGACTCTAGGTTTCCTGGAATCAGCCCCCCAGTGGAGCAGAAAAAAGTTTTTTTCGAAAAAATAATTTTGAATCACTCAATCTGATTGAGCGTGACGCAAGAATTTCAAAAATGCCATTCCCAACTCGCTACGACGAAAAGTAAGCGAGTTATTGCCGAAAAACCGAAAATTTCTGATTTTTCTAATTCCGGAACCGGGTCCTCCCGGAAGCTGAAAATTGCAGGTAATGTTTCTTACATCAATATATGTGTGCATGCAAAATTTGGGCCAAATCGGAGAACCTCGCCTCAAAGTTGTCCATTTTACTTCAGGCATGGGTCGCGAGTAACTTAAACTGGCTCTTAACATAGTAGTAACCAGATGCCTTAGCAGCCTTCCATATCTAGAGCCAAATGCAACAAGCAGTTTGTCAGCAGCATTCCGTAGAGCAGCCTTCCAACTTCAGGTATCTACCTTCTGTTTAATAAAATAAACCAGAAGCTTAGATAGCCATCCATTTTCAGGCACGCATGCACCAGGTTTCGGCTATGTTCTATTTGTCCGGTGCTCTGTCTCAAGAGGTGGCGAAGGTCGTCAACATTCCGGATCCGCGTGATCCAGCAGCTCTTTGGACCACCTTGACTGACTACTTCGACTGTAAGGGTATTGGTCGGTTATGTGTCCCGTTAATCGGCCGGCCGGCTCGCGGCCGCCGGTCAGCGAGAGGCGGCTATTCTTAATTGACTTTGCGTCGGCCGCTTGCACGCGCGCATTGGCTGAGAACATACGACCCAGGACCTTTACCATAATAAGCTATGTAGATACAACATGACAGTAAAATGTACTACAATGAACCGTTTTCGTGCTGCGCCTTGAGTCGCACCTGCGGCAGCGGTAGCTGTCCGACACTGTCCCACTTCGAAGCCGCTTGGGTTGAATGACAACCTCTCCCGCACAGTTAGGCTTCCAGCATTCTCCGACCACCGCATACTTGACCGGTTGTCCTCTCCTTTTTTCGCCCGCTCCTTGCTATTGCTGATGCTGTTGCGTTGGTTTTGGCAGCAAGCCGAGGTCCTTTGCGTAACTGAGACTGGAACTCTCGACGGCCACATTGAGGACAAAGTCGACCACGTCGGGCTCATCAGTTTCTTGGGTGGGCCTGACCATGCTTAACACCTCGGTCGAAACGATACACTGCAGACACAGTTTAGTGGTTCTAAGTATCTCGGCCGAAACGACAGAGTCGGCGTTCAAGAGATGACTTAGCTGTTCAACTGACAACATCTGAAAGTTCTTGCCCTTTAAAGCGGTTCACCGGAAACGACCTTGCTGCAAGAACCGGAAACGACCTTGCTGCAAGAACCGGAAACGACCTGCCCCGAAAAAAACGATCAGGCAATTAGCTGCAATAAGCAGAGCATTCTTTGTTAATGTCACTGGAACTGACCTTGCCTTTGGCGTTTATCTTCGATGCCATGTCATACCGCCAATGTGCGCGCGTGCAAGCGGCCAACGCAAAGTCAATTAATAGCCGCCTCTCGCTGACCGGCGGCCGCAATCCGGCCGGCCGATTAACGGGACACATAACCGACCAATACCGACTGTAAGTCCCACCTTTCCATGGTACAGTTGATGGGTGAACAAGAGTCAATGACTTTTGACGGCAAACAAAAGCCATCTGAGTGGCTTGGTGCGCGTCAAAAGATCTATGATCAGCTGCGTACATTGGATCAGGAAGTTCCTCGCTGGATCCAAGTCACGGCGGCCATCAACGGGCTTCCATCAGGATGGGAGTCGATTCGTGCAGTGCTTTCACACGCAGCCGGTAGCGCTACTGCTGAGCGTACGATACGATACGATCGCGCAATTGGGTAGCCAATTGGACGATGAGTGGCGTCTTCGTAACAAGTCGCGTGACGCGCAAGTGCTGTATATCAGTCTGCAAGTGAAGTTTACGAAATACGTGCCTGCATAGTGCATGCAAGTGCTCAACTGCTGTTAGAATAGGCACTTGTGCAGTTAAAATGCGACAATTAGATGAGATGAAAGCAGCAAAAGCACAGACGAAAACTCTGCAATCATAGCCATTCTTCTGTTGTGGAACTTTTGGAAAGACATATGAGTCTATTGTGATGGCGGGATCTCATACCGGTGCCGAATTGCTGGCGTTACCGATATGCAAATTTACCAACATCCGATCCGGTGATGTTGGTTGTTCTTGTGCATGTTTTCCTAATTTCCAAATTGTTGGGAAGGATTTTCCATTTTTTATATTTTCCATTTTCCAACTTTCCAACTTCTTGGGGAGGCGATTTGTGCCCGCCCGCGCTAGGGCATGGACCACGGTATACACATGGACACGAAGTTGAAACCGCCTTCATTTACCCATCTCTACCGCAGTTGCGCGTGCGTTTACCCATCAGCTGAAACATTAAACGCTCCCGCCGAGGAAAATTAAAAAAAAAACAAGAAAAGAAGAACAAGTTAGGTAGTTTGTTTGTTTATTTGACTTATGGAATCTTTTGTAGAACCAAATTCCGGTACAACAACGATTTTCTAACGTGATTTAGTTAGTTTTTAACAATTTTTTCACGATTTTTTCGAACCTTTTTGTCATCCTCCCAGAATCAGTAGGTGAGTTTCACGGGAACGAATTACGGGTCTATGCACGTTCCTATAGGTTATTTGATCAGCAGAGAGCGATTAAGGTTCTCCGGAAACCTGTAAAATGCTTTCATTTTAAGCTATTCGCCTATATAAAAGGGATTTTTCGAAAGTTCGAAAAAACAAGGATTCCTTTTTTGATAGTAGGTGGTAGGTGGATAGGCATACATGGACCGCAGGCGATAAGGGAGGTTTACCCCCTCCCCTCGCCGGTCAATACTACCCCTCGGCCGGCCATACCCCCTCGCCACCCGGAGGGAGAAAATTTTCGCTTATTTAAGGCAAAATAGGCGGTTTTTGGCCTTTTTTTCGGGACCCCCCAGATCTCCAGACCCCCCCGGATTTTTCCGGCCCTTGCATGTGGATAGGTACTAGAGATGCAACCATAATCCGGTATTTTTTAGCTCAAAAACACTATCCGGTATCCGGTATTTTTACATATTATCCGGTTAAAATACCGGATAATCTGGTATTTTTCTGGTAGTCGTTGTTAGTTAGTTAGTTAGTTAGTTAGTTAGTTAGTTAGTTAGTTAGTTAGTTTGTTTGTTTGTTTGTTTGTTTGTTTGTTTGTTTGTTGGTTTGTTTGTTTGTTTGTTTGTTTGTTTGTTAGTTAGTTAGTTTGTTTGTTTGTTTGTTAGTTTGTTAGTTTGTTTGTTAGTTAGTCTAACTCAGTTTTTGTCAATTCTTGATGAGTGGCAGTCGTCTGATCAACCAGGGTTAACTTCTGAAACGTTCCTAGCCGCGCGGCACATGTGTAAGACATTGGTAAAAAAAGAGCTGGGTAATTATTATTTTTTTTACGTTTGCATTGTTTTTTCTGTTATCGCTCTTTTATGTTTGCATATTTCTGATCTTTAGATTTTTCATTTTATTAAAGTATATGTGTATTTTTAGATATTGCCTAACCGAGCTTCGATTGGACTGCGTTCTGTTGGGTAAATTCAACTCCGCTCCGACCCACTAGAACGCCGATATTCCTGGTATCGCCAATTGTCCCGTGGAAATTACTGGATTACTCCGCGGCAACTGCTTGATAGTGAATGACAAATTCGAGCTGGTTCCTTGATCAAAAATTAATTCCACGTTAATACAGGTGAGATACTTCCGGTGCCCTCGCCTGTTGACTGACAGTGGCCGACTAAAGGCCGGTGAGCTAAATAAATGCACGCGTTGGTCAAATAATGGGACAGCCAAACCAATCTGACCATTACTGCACGGACGCTAACGTTGTTTTCTATGTCTGCGGTGCTTTGGTGCGGCCGCTTCTCAGACTTACAAAATGCGATGCCTGCAAAGACATTCTGGTCGATCCAAACGCCGACGTTGATGCCTGTCTGAGCTGAGTGTGGAGAACAGCGATTCGCAAAAAATAGGTCAGCTGATAGATCAGGTCAACCGCGGTGGCTTGGTTGTGCCCAGCGTTGTTGCCTGCGGAATTGTCTGGAAAGCCTGGATTTATTCCTGTATCACGGCTGAGCAGACTCTCTATTCGCCATTGTTGCAGTTGCCACAGCATTAAAGCCACTTTCGTTGAAGCTGTGCTGTTGCTTTTGGAAGAAGAACAACCGGTTGATGACATTTTAGGCACTGATTTCTCATGGTCATGAGGTCATGAGTTTTCTCGTATTTTGATTTCGAAAATAGGTAATTGTCTGTGCAAGAATCTTGTTAAGAAGTTGTCTGATAGCTCTAGTAAGATGAATATTGTTAATAAGGCTTATAACCTCAAGTCTAGAAATGTTTGACTGCGATACGTTTTTGTGTGATCTCGTCGTTGTCTGTGCAAATTTGCATCTGCTCTCTGTTTTGGTGAAAATCTCGTGCTGATGATGACTGTATTATTGCTTGCAGTGCCACAGTTGAAATACATCTCTATGCTACTTGTCCGTTCGTTGTACTTCTTCGATTAGGTACCAGTTTGTTGATTCGGTCGATTTTCGGGGTCGCGCAACTGTGGTATAGGAGGAATTTTCAGCTTCGTGTCCATGTGTATACCGTGGTCCATGGCTAGGGATGGGACCGGTATAAAAATACCGTATACCGTATAGTATTTTCGATACCGTATAATACCGTATACCGTATAGTATGCTGCAAAAGTTTAAAAACACCCCGTTGCGCTAGTATATCGCCAAGTTTTGGTCAAACACATAAATTATATCTTGTGGTCGGTCTTTCCTGTGAAAAACACGGCTATTTTTGATTGTGATCTGTTTTGTAAGTACATAGTACTGTCTGTTTATTTAAAAGATTTGAAGCTGAGCCGACAATATAGGTATTGAATTTATTTTAAATTATGCCTATATTGTAAATGTTAATTTTATTTTGGTTGGACAGATTTGCTTCACTTCAAATTAGTGAAATGCTAACCAAAGATGCGTTGATTTTATTCAAAAGCAAAATTGCAGGTTTCTCAACATGTATAATATCACATTTTCTATTTCTAGGAAGCCAAAAAACTGCCATAAAGGTAGATTTTTGTGTTTTTCTAACCGATGAAATTGTTTACAAAACCAAAAAACAGTACTGGCACCTTTAAAAGCGCGAAATTGACATGAATTTATTGCAAAAATCTGGCTGATTCAGTTTTAGCAACTAACGACCGTATAATACCGTATAATACCGTATACCGGTCCCATCCCTACCGCCCGCCCGGGAGACCTCCCCCTCGGCCGGCCATACCCGTCCTCCTCCACCCCCCTCTCTCCCACTCCCCCTTTCGCTTATTTAAGCCAAAATAGGCGTTTTTCGGCCTTTTTTCGGGGACACCCCCCCCCCCGAGGTCTCCAGACCCCCTACCCCCCTCCGGATTTTCCGGCCCATGTATGAGAAGAAGGCGCCTTTGGTATCGTGTAAATTATATGTTTCATCATTGCTGGAGTGCTTGGGATAAACCTGTTGTGTTAGCAGCACGGACCGCACTATACCTAATGTAACGGCTCTAATCTCGGCGCTGGCCTGGTCGGCCGGTCGCTCGCGCGCTACGGTCAGAGCATGTGCGTAATGCGCCGGCCGGTGAGGGACCGATAAAACCGATGTTTACCCGAACCAGACTGCAACACAGCTGGCTGGGCCGCTAAACGGCTACCGATGCCCTACTCTTCAGATGCAAAAAAAATTGTTGTGTAGGCAAATCGGAGAAGCCTAGAAAAACCGGCTCTTAATGAATGATGACCACGAAAGCGGCCGAGCGGCCATAAACTGATTTTCGGGCGGCATAACGCGCGTTTACAAATCGCATAACTGGATTCCTTTGACCATTACAAAACGCGTTACTGTGGTCTGTTAACGCACGTTAAGGATCGCATTTAACATGCATTTTGCGAGAAATTGGCATTAAAATTTTGGAGTTGGTCATGTCTATGGATGTTGTTGTTTTTGACGTATGTTAGAATAGATCACAAAACATTGCGAATGACGCTTGCAGATTCGAAATCAGCTCGCCCGTAAGCAAGCTAAATTTTGGCAAACAACGACTATTCATACGAAAAGTTAACGAACTTGAAGGTTTGACTTAATAGACAACATTTCGGCCTTTTCAGTTCTCAGTAGATCCCACCTATCTTTTCAAACGATTCATTCAATAAGTTGCATGCCTAAGCTGCCAGCTCCGGTGTTTACAGTAGTACTGGATTGGATGCTCCCTTCCTCCAACTTATGCGTCTTTGTGATTCGCGCGTAAATATCCTCCTGTTACCCGCCACATGGCAGATAATCGAGAAGGCCCATTCGCCCAACCCGCTGCCACACCCAACTTTTAGCTTTGGTTTTAGGCTTAGGTTCAGGCTCAGGGTGAGGCTTAGGCTTAGGGGCAAGTTTTTTTATGAAATCTCCGCCATGTGGCGGATAATAGGAGGATATATACGCGGAGTGTGAGAAGTGTCCTTGTCGTGTGACTTCACACGATTAATCAGCGCACTTGTGTCCTGACTCGCGCCTCTTGAAATTGTTTGCTTGCAAATCTTGCACTCGTCACGGTAAAGAACGACCAAATAGGGCTTATTTTGGTTATAGCTATTAATAAATCTATAGCATTCAAACAATACCTCACTCTGCAGCTTTCTTAACATCAAAAAGTTTAGCAAAAAAAGAAATATTAGTTTTAGAGAGTATATTTTGCAATTGCGCTGCTAATAATCAATATTCGGTATTATTCGGTGTAATCCGGTTTTATTCGGTTGCGAAAATGCGCTTCGGTATTCGGTATTTTTGTATTCGGTTGCATCCGTACTGCTCACTGTAATAACAAAGTGTTTTCAGATCGGTGTTTCGTTGACGGGGTCGAACTATGAGTGTGAGCGGGGTCTTCAGTCGTGCAACATGGACAGTGGTGCCGTGGCTTCGTCCAGTGCTGGCTTCCCGGACTGCAGTGGGCGGTGGTGTTTGCTCGCAGCAGAAACGGTCAGCCTACAGTAAGTGAAATGGTTTTAGTGTTACGGTGATAGTTGTCTACATTTCGTGTCTGTCTGACGTTGATGTGTGCTTTGCAGAGTATGTGACTGAAAAAACGTTTAGCGACGACTGGAAAGGAATGACTGAGTCTGCATTTCACGATTTATTTTTGGTCGAGATATTTCGAGGTATGTTACTTTACATGTTTTGCTCGTTGCGAACACGATACGTGTCATACATGGAGCACTAACAGAAGGGTCTGTCCCACCCGACATGCACAAGCGTACATGGGGAGGGGGTTTTCGTCAGGTGGGCAGTTGTTGTTGTTCGTAGTCGGTTACAAATAGGCTTCTTTAAGCTTCAAAGGTCAGGCGGCCGACCCTTCTGTACCACTGGGTCTAGCTGTCGTACAGGCGAGATCTGGGCACATTGAACCATCTGCACAGGGTGTCATCAATGGCAGAAGTCCCAGCGGAGATAGGAAGGTTGTGCTCACAATTTAGGCAAGAGTCCGAAACCAACAATCACGGAGTCAACAGAAACACGCTACGCACCCGGAGAGAAGGCGTTGCCATTTAGGGACTAGCCAGGTTCACTTGGGGGCGTTCAAGAGTCAGTCTCTGAACCGATCCAGTCTCGGCCCGTTGACCCCAAAATTAAAACTTTGGCCCAGAGAGCTCTAACTTGGTACAGTAGTACATACTTATGAGTTTCTTTCAGCCGCAAAGGATTAGTGGATTTGACGCTCCAATCCCGAGATACAGCTTTCTGAAAATCGGCCTGCTTAACTATAGGACCAAAATTTCCAACTCGAGCTTCTAACCTTCCAGCTGGAATTAGAAGCAAAAAAATTGGGTTTTTACATAACTTTCGGAGTACTTTAAGAATATGTTGTCCAATTTTGTTCTGGAAGAAAAAATTTTTTTCGACCTCTGGCTGCCATAACTCGGCTGGACTACAGGAACTTTTCTATTTCATTATTTTGTAGCGCTTTTTATAAGCTTCATTTTGGTATAGAATATGCTTCAATTGCTCGTGGCCAATCCAGTGAAAATTGGCCTCAACGGTTACAAACTCGAAAAATTCGAATGCTTCACTGTACGCATGATCTTCTAAATCGAATTTGACTTAGTAAGCGGAGTTGAGTTTTGAAAATTTGGGTTTTAGAGTACTTTCACTTCACTGTGCTTTCGGAATATTCAGTCGATTTAGAATTTCAAGGGAAAAATTTTTCCGACCTTTTTGGCTGGCATAACTCGGCTGGAACCCCCTACAAGAACTTTTTTATTTCATTATTTTGTAGCACTTTTTATAAGCCTCATTTTGGTATACCATATGCTTCAATTGCTCGTGGACAATCCAGTGAAAATTGGCCTTAAAGGTACTGTAACCTCAACTATAACCTCGGAAGGCCAAATTTTTATGAGTTCTCTCAACATTTATGTAAGTTATGTAAAAACCCAAATTTTTAGCTTCTAACTCCAGCTCGTAGGTTAGAAACTCGAGTTGGAAATTTTGGTCCTATAGTTAAGCATTTAGTATAGATTTTCAGAAAGCTGTATCTCAAGACTGGGGATTCAAATCCACTAATCCTTTGCGGCTGAAAGATAACTAAGCATGTACTAGTGTACCAAGTTAGAGCTCGCTGGGCCAAAGTTTCAATTTTGGGGTCTGAATAATGAATACCAAGACTCGATCGGTTCAGGGACCGACTCAGACATGGGCTAGCATTTCGGTTGAGGGGGGGGTAGAATTTTCAATTCCTGAGAGGGGTAGGAGCGCCTGAGGGGGTTGAGGGGGTAGCTTAAAAATTCGATTTTCCGCAAAATAAGCGCATTTTCAGCATATTTATGTTAAATGGTACGGTTTTCTACTGTTTTTGACAAAATTTAGTGCTTATTCTTGCAAATAATGTTTGTTTTTAAGTAACACATGTTGTTGTTCGTAGCCGGTAACAAATAGGCTTCATCTTCAAGTTTGAAAAGTCAGGCGGCCGACCCTTCGGTACCACCATACATGTACTAGAGGGGTTTGGGGGGTTACCCCCCTGCTGGAAAGGCCAACCCCCCCCCCCCCGAGACAGGTTAAGGGACCCCTCCCCTCGACCAAAAAATACAAGTACTAGTAGTGGCTCCAGTATTAACAAACTGGGTCAGAAATCACTAATTTTTAGCCTAAAATTCACTTGAAAAGCCTTTGGAAACCGAATTTGGCGTTTCCACTGCTGATATTTAAGAAAAATCGGTGTTTTTGGAAGCTCTTTTTGTCATTTTTTGCTTGTTTTTAGCTTTAAAACGCTATTTGGCAGCTTAAAATAGCGATTTTTAGCGTCCTTACAGAAAAAAACGTGCTAAAAACGCATTTCTAGGCGTTTTGGAGCTTTTCGAAATTTGGGACCCCACCTGGGTGAAACCCCCCCTCGACCCCCACCTGAGGAAACCCCCCTACCCCCCTCCCCCAGGTCGGCCCGGAGCTGTTACATGTATGGGTACCACTGGCCCCAGCTGTCGTATAGGCGAGATCTGGGCGGCCCGGCTGCACATTAAACCATCTGCACAAGGCGTCATCAGTGGCAGAAGTCCCAGATAGGAACGTTGTGCTGACAGTTTAGGCAAGAGTCCGAAACCAACAATCATGTAGCAACAGAAGCAAGCTACGCGCCCGGAGAGAAGGCGTTGCCATTTAGGGACTAGCCAGGTTCACCTGGGGCCTTTAAAGTCTACTCAACATTGGCCCACGGAGGGTTGTTGAGCTGCCCCGGAGGCGGCAACACTGAACCCGTAACACATGTTAGAAAAAACAATCGCACTAGGACGGTATATCACTTTCCCTTCCAATTCGTTTTCTTCTTCGTATATAAATACATCAAACACTCAATCTACTGCGGCTCCTAGAGATGTTCACGAGCCTGAAAAAGCTCGGTTTGGCTCACTAGCCCAGATAATGCGAGTTTATCAAGATTAGAAAGCTCGCGGTCCGAGCCGAGCCCAGAACGCGCTACAAACTTAAAAATGTGCAAAATTTAATCAAATTTTGAAAATATTGTGCTTTTGGAGGCTAATTTTCGCTTAATTTCTATGTTTGTGCTACATCATTTTAAGCTATCAACCATAAAAAATGGTGTAATTAGTACGGAAAAGGCTTAGGTATTGATTTTATCCCTCCGGAAATGACCACTCAAATCCGGGCATATGCCGGGTAAAAAAGATTCGCAGTTCGGCAAAATGGGCGAACCTTTATTCAAGAACAAAACCTCGAGCCTATGAATGTTCGACACAAATATGAACGCTTATATGTTCCAATTGAAAGCTCGTAAATAACATGAACTTTTTCAGCATATGTTCTGATTGCAGAGTAACATGTGTTTAGGTTCTCAAAATCGCGAACCCTTGACGTAAAAGGTTCAGATGACCTAATTATCGAACCTATTAAAACGGGCATATAATTGCAGACATTGTCAAATGTTCGTTACACTACTCCAATTTGGTTTTGGGCATATTTTCCGAACTGGTTCATTTTGCTTGTTTTTCAATGTTCGGGTATTGGTTCGTGACCCCTATAGGGGTCCGGTTTTTTCCGGAGGGTTATGGTGTTATTTTTCCATTTTTTCGAGCTTTCCGCCAAATTTAAAGCTCTCGAGCCGAGCTCGAGCGAGCTTGGAGGTGCACACAAACGAGCTAACCTAAATAGAGCTCACAATCGAGCCGATCCGAGCCGCGATTTTTAGGCTCGTGAACATCTCTAGCGCCTCCAAGAATTTCCTCTGTTGGTTCGTTTTCTTCAATTCGCCGCCGGCGACCGGCCCTGGGCGCGGGTGTCTTGGCATGCTTAGTTTAAACTGGACTGCAATGACCTAACTGCGGTTCGGTGCATATTATTCAACTGCCGTTGCTAACTTAGTTTGGCAAAACTGATTTTTGCCTGCTGACTACCTCCCAACTAACTAAGGTTCTTCTAACCAGTAAACACTCTTTACAACTTCATTTTCTTTTTCTGTGAACCAATTTACGCCAAATATTTAGTCAGTTTAACCATATGGGTCGGGGGCTTACCTCTTCCCCTCGGTCGGCCATGTCCCCCTCTTGGCCTACCATATGCCGAAAGGCAAAACTGAAACGCACTGTACGTATTTGATGCACTAGTATTCATGAAATCATCAAATTTGAGATAAATCAATTATGACAGTCTACTTATGCGAACTCAGAAATCACTAATTTCTAGCTTAAAATCCGCTTAAAAAGCCTTTGGAAACTGAATTTGGCGTTTCCACTGCTGGTATTTAAGAGAAATCGATGTTTGTGGAAGCCCTTTTGGTCATTTTTTTGCTTTATTTTTGCTCTAAAACGCTATTTGGCAGCTTAAAATAGCGATTTTTAGCCTTACTGAAGCATTTTCAGGCGTTTTGGAGCTTTTTGAAACTTTTTACCCCATCCACCTGGGCGAAACCTCCTCGACCACACCCTCAGAAAAACCCCTACCCCTTCCTCCCAGACAGGCCCAGACCTGTTACATGTATGCCTGGCGGTGGTCACAAATGCCAAATTATGGTTGCAGAATACGTACATTGTATCTGGAAGGGAGCGGTACCTGCTAGAACAGCAATGACACCGGCCAAGCACACTTTATAAGGCTTAACACAACTTTATTATACGGCAGCAGCGGCGAATTTTTTACTGGTGGTGAGTTCTCGGGCGGCGAGTCGGTGGTGCCGAGTTGTCCTAGACCTAGGGGTGTGGTACCAAAAAGTCGAGAAAAGCGCTTTGTCCAAGGTGGCATTTGCTACCGCTACGAATTCAAACAGTGGAGGGGTGGTGAACGTTCATCAGCTCCATTTATGTAAAAGGCCCGGGAAGGGTATGGAGTAAGGGGTTTGCCTGCCAGGTGGGGGTCCAAGATCTCAAAAAGCTCCTAAATGCCTGGAAATGCGTTTTTAGTAGAGTGCGAACTGGTATTGGGTATTGGGGTGTTTTCCAGGTATTGGGTATTGGGTTTTTTATGCCTAATTAGGACCTATAAAAATTGCTGTTGAACTGAAAAACTGACCTGAAAAAAATCGAATATTGACCGATGATTACAGTAGGTATAGAAAGCCGTTTTTGGGTTAATAAACTAAAGGTTAAGAATGTCTTATACTGTCCGCTTTTCTAACTAGTACACCAGTAATTAATTCAATTTCTCTGTTATTATCTAAAT
>JASANB010003682.1:0-16844 GCA_030248155.1 Sabatieria punctata
TACCACTTCTCTGTGAAGTCGTTTAAACTTCGCGCGCTTTGTGTTGTTTCACATGCAACAATATTACAGTAACCCGCCGCGGCAGCGCCGGGTTAGGGGAATGGGCCGGAAATCGTATCTCCCGATCAAAGTGGCCCATTGTTTAGGCTGCCTGTACCAAAGTGGTCCAAATGCAATTTCAAATTGTTTCGCCTTCCGCAATGCTGTGAAGTGAAACAGAGTCTTCTTTGAGCACATACACATGATCTGACCTAGAAAACCGCAGATTCGGATTAACCTATTACAGTACTTCCATCTTTAATGTGCAAACGCGTTCTTAGCGGGTTTTCGCAACTGTAACTCTTGCTGCTTGCTTGCATCCGCCGGGCCACGAGACGTGAACAACGCTATAGGGAAAAAGATTTTACTAAGCAAAGACCCACTTAACACTGTTTAATCTACCTGTGACGAAGACAGTTCCAACCAAGCCTCTCCTCAACTCAAACGCTTTCCAAACCGTGACATATCACTATTTAATTTAGGGTCTGAATTAGTGCGAAACCGCATTTTATTCAAGAACATACTATGCATTACCAAGAAAGACCGTCATTGTTAAAAATAGCATTTACGGTGTAGTCTATTCTACCTTTTGGAATCACCAACATAGTTGAACAAATGAGAATCCGCAGTCCCTAAACAGCGCAGATATTAACACAAATATGCCAACACATGGAAAAGACAAAAAAGACAAACACAAACGTTGAGCTTTTCTGTTCCTCTGTACTGTATCGGTGTCCCCAAAAAGGACTGTGGTGATTCCGAAAGGGTTTATACAGCAAAAGAAGGTTGCCGACCAACTGAGACAGACAGACAGTAAGTGCCACACCGGGTTAGGGCATGAATGTTGAAATGAACGGACAGACCGACCCAAATACAACAAGCAACCGGTTGTAAAAGAAAAGCAAATGTTGAAGAAACGTTGCCGGATTTAGAGTGCATTCTCGGATCGGTTGGAAAGCGCGCTGTCTTGCTACTGGTGGAAGGCGGACACTGTTGGTGTTAAGCGCAGTTAGCATCTGATGGCGTCTATAGCATAACATAGAAAGCTGTGAGAAGTTAGCATCTAATGGCGCACAATTTTCAGAAATAACGGGAATTTTTCCTGTTCCGACGTTTTTTTTACTATTTGCTAAGACCTCTGGCGATCGGTAAATAAATCTAATAGGCTGGGTAAATTTTGTATTATTTCTGGTAAATTAATCTGCCCGGGTAAATATTGGGTAAATATTGATCCGGAGATACACAGGCCATACCTTATCCAAAACGTTAAGCACGCTATTTCCGAGAATAATAGAGTAAAAATGGAGTGGATTCAAAATTCACGGGTGTCTGCTCTGTTCCCATCAAAAAATAGAATGAAAATAGAGTGGGTAGAAAATTGGTTGAGAGCGATCGAAATTTACATAAAATTGAAAGCCGGATTAGATTAGGTTAAAGTTGTTGTGTTCAGATTGCTTAGACTTAGGCTTCAGGCCAAGTATTCAAGTTTAGATTTAGAGGAGACTGTTTGGAGGCCAAGTTTAGGCTGGAGGGAGAAGGTCAAAGAAGTTTTGGCAAATATAGGGAAAGGAGCGAATTACCTACAGTACCTATAGATTAAAAATTTCCAGCCACTTTTACTACTTTACTCAGACAGTTCGTTCTCGGTCACTTCTTTGTCGATTTGGCTCAAATTTTCAGCATTCATTAACATGATAAGTGGACATGTATCATACATGGGCCGGAAAAATCCGGAGGGGTATGGAGACCTCGGGCGGGGGGGTCCCGAAAAAATGGCCAAAAAAAACGCCTATTTTGCCTTAAATAAGCGAAAATTTTCCCTCTCCGGGAGGGGGGTGTGGCCAGCCGAGGGGGGGGCGGGATTGGCCGGCGAAGGGGAGGGGGGTATGGCCGGCCGAGGGGGGCGGGATTGTTAGGCGAGGGGGAGGGGTATACCCCCACACTCCTGGTCCTTGTATGGCATGTATTTTACAATTTCGGGGCGAAAATATTACAAGTGCTGCTGGTTCTGCAAGCCGAAATCTAAAGTTTTTACCGGTGGCGAGTTGTCCGGTGGCGAATTGTCTGGTGGCGAGTTGTCCCGGTGGCGAGTTGTCCTGGTGGCGAGTTGTCCGGTGGTGAGTTGTCCGTGGCGAGTTGTCTGGCGGCGAGTCGGTGGTGGCGAATTGTCCGGCTCCCTTACAGTGCACAGTCAAAACCGATCTCTAGTCATGAGTTCAACCGGTAAAAAATATTCATCTGACATCTGCAGTGCACAATTTGGAAGTCGGAGTGGACGAAGTCAACACAGACAAAAACATCACCCAAACGCACCGGCGCTGAAACAAGGATGCCCGGCTAAACGATTCAATGGGCGTTGTTTTCCTGCCTTGGCAGTTTTACGTCCGGGTTCAGGTTTTCCTGAATAAACGTTTACATACAAACGATACTGTGGAGTATGTGATGGTACGTAGAAGTAGTATTCGTATGGTACTGAGGGTAACTACCACGGACTTTGAATTAGACAGACATGGGCTAGCATTTCGGCTGATGGGGGGTAGAATTTTAATTCCTGAGGGGGGTAGAGGAGCGCCTGAGGGGATGATGGTAGGTAAGCCAAAACGTCCGATTTTTGGCTAAATCAAGTTTTTTGGGTTATTTTTCGTTAAAATAGGTTAAAATAAGCTGTTCTGAGCTCATTTGCACCTATTCTAGGCATACTTTTATCATAACTTTCTATACAAAAGTCTTCCAAAAATTTCCTAAGGGGGTTAGCGGCTGGCTGAGGTGGTCAATCCCCCTCAGCCCCCTTTGCCCATGTCTGCTTGGAATTATCATTCCAACACGCGTCAAAAGTGTTGAGAAGGAGCTTTCTGTAGACCATAGACATTATAAAAGCGCAACGCCGTCTGACTACAACAGAGTTTACGCTCAGTTCAAGACTAAGACTAATGACTACCCTCAGTTTCAAACCTATTTCGAGAACATTACAACGGTAACCGAGTCTTGTAACAGTACTCTTTTATCTTTTGAATTCAACTTCAATATTCTAGGAAGGTCCCCTGAGAGCTGAATGTTTGGTCGTTTGCGGTCCACCGTCAACACTAACATGTTTCTCGAGGCTTTTCACAGGTCTCACTTCTGCGTAGTGTTTATTATTCTGTCTGTCTCCTTATGCAAGTTGTCTATAGTGTGCTGAAAGATGAATTTCTTAAGAAAAAAGAGAATTCTCGGTTGGACCGTCTGATTTCAGTGTTGCTGTCCTTGGTCAAATGTTACGAGCGCAGACACGCGCAGAACATCCTGAAGCCCGGGTCTTATTCCAATTCCAGCACACGCCTCAAAGTCCTCCACCAATGGCACAGGACCTGTATCGACACGCTCACTGAGGATTCCGTACAAATGCTTCCAATGACTTCTACTGTACTTTTGCCTTGAAACTTGGTGAAATTTCATTCAATTTTCCACCCACTCTATTTTCATTCTATTTTTTGATGGGAACAGAGCAGACACCCCTGATTTTGAATATACTCTATTTTTACTCTATTATTCTCGGAAATAGCGTGCTTAACGTTTTGGATAACTATCGTCGCGTCAGAATTCCTTGTCTGTCGGACCAAGGATAACGAAAATACTGGATGACGCACTACATTACGGCCGTGTACGAGAGTCGCCCAAGAGAAAAATAAGATATTTCCGCGATTCACGCTGTAGTAAGTCAGTAAATGAACTAATAAACAACCTATAGACACTTTTATCGATACATTCTCAATAAAATCCTGCAAAACACACATTAAGGTGCAGAAACGACATAAACAAGCATTACAGATCAAGCCAAAGATTCAGCACATTAAGAGATTAACGATTATCACTTAATTTTAAAGCTTTTGATCTCGCACTAGGTTTTGGACCGGGTACTGGCAAGCGCTTCACCAAAATTTTGAACATACAGTTTGTGAACTTGACTTACTTGACTTAAGTCGCTTGCCCACTAGATGGGGCGTTGCGGAACCTCATCCTTTTCAGCATGTCTCGCCATTGTGCTCTGTTCAGTGGATTGGCGCTCTCGTTTTTCAGATCGTCACGAACATTGTCTTTCCATCTGGTTCGCGGTCTCCCTGCCGGCCTTTTCCATTCTCGTTTGTTTGGGCGAAATTCAAGCAGTTTGTGTGGCAGTGCGTTTGGGTTCATTCGTTTGATATGACCATACCATCTCAGTCGACCAAGTTTGGCTAGCAATGAGGCATGAGGCTGACCAGTCCGTCTTCTCACTTCTTCATTATTGATGAAATGGAACCACTGGATTTGCTCAATTTTCCTGAGGCTTTGGTTGTCAAAAACATTTAGCTGATTCTCAAGTCCTTTGGTCATTGTCCAGGTTTCTGCAGCATATAGGAGAGATGACAAAAAACTTGTGAACTTAGTGACCAGAATTCGACCAAACTGATGGCCGCGCTCACATACTACCTCAGTAACTAGAATATCCTGAAAACTCCTATCTTCGTCTAGTAACAACAGCACAGTTTCAACAATCACAGAGCGCACATTTTTGAGCTGCAAAAAGCAATTTCTCAGTTCGGAATCGCCTTCAATGTAAGTAAGTGAACACAAACCAAGTTTTCAGAGAAATGCCAAATGCTAAGCTACTAGGAACACAGAGTCCTCCACGATTGATTTGCTCCAAAAAAGCTCCGACATTTCCGACACTTCACCCTCGATATCAAGAATAGGCAGAACAGAGTCCGACTTACTGTCCTCAAGCAGAAACTGGCGGCAGTCGGAGCAGTTCTTGGCCTGTCTGAGCAGAGAGCGGATGAGAGCGCCGGTGACGTAGAAGATAAGTTTTGCATCCGAACACGATACTTCCGGCGGACTCTGAGCCACTGCAGTAGAGAGCGATGAGTAAAGCTCTTTGGCCGCGTTAAAATCACTTGCTGACCATAGTCCATCCACTCCTAATTTCTTTACTTTATCCAGCGAACATTAAGAAAACTGAAAAAGTGAGATGGCGAGTATTCTTGCGGAATTTGCTCTTCAGTTCTGGAAGAAAATTAGCTAAATTGCAAGTGCAATCAAAACTAAAGGTGGTTTCTTACCTATACCTGAAAATGATTCAATGTCGTCCAGCGATTTCACTTCATCAGACTACGTACAGCAACGCACTAATCTGTTGCTGAAGCTGAGATTCTTTAGCTGCATGACGCGCTTCGACCGTTGCTGCCGTGCCTCGATTCTTTGAGGGGGTTCTTTCTTGCAGCGCTCATAACTGGGAGGGAAAATATCCGGCACTGCGTCGGGCTTGAGTAGCCGCCGGCTGAGTTCTTTGGGCTTTCGTCGCAGGTTTGAGTCTGAGCGTTGTGTTTTTAACTGTTCTTCAGATAAATGAGCAGAGCAAATTCGACTACTTTTTGAAGGTTTAAAGTTCTGTCGGTTGACTGCACCGTTCCATTTTTCTAGTCGCTCCAAATCAGTAGTTTCAGATGGAAAACTGTAGAACGAAATGCCTTTTGCATCGTGGAGCCGTAGCCGTTTTACAGTAAAAAATGCAGCGGCTGTGAGGCATGCTAAGTGGTGAGCTGAAACAGTTGAAACAGCTGAAACAGTGAAACGAACGAACAGTGGTGTTCTACACACCCGCCTTTAAGACGCAATTTGCGTGAAAGTCAGCTTTGAGGGGGCAAGCAGGGTCATCTGACGGATCTGGCTGATATTTACATCTATAAAAATAGAGCACAGTCGAAGACCAACGGTGCATGCCCGGCCACCAGCAACCCCCTAGAACCGGAGCTACACCCCCTCAAAGTTGGGTCGGCAGCAATTTTCGGGCTCATTTTAATAGCTTTGACACCCTCCATTCAAACGATCACCCTTCATTTGTTTCTTAAGCTAGGATCCCGACTCGCATATGTTTTTGTAGCTGGTCCAATGGCCTTTCATTTTCTGGTACTCCGGTTTCCAGATCATAGCTGGTTACCGAGATATTCGCCGAAAACTGCGAAATTTCCGCAAAATCCGTTTTTTTTTTGAAAAATCTTTATAACTTTTTGTGCAAAGGCCCTGCCAAGCTAATGTTTTAACAAAAGTTAGGTATGAGTTGGTCAAACAAAATGAGCGCCCCAAAGTGTGCGGTTGGGGGGGATAGGGTGTTTGGCCTCTCAAAGGTGTTCGAAAAATTTTTTTCTGCAAAGCTTAGTTCTTAGCATACTGTTATATGCAGTTTTGTGTGCTGAGTTCGAAAATGCATTCTGTTTAGCTAGATTCGCTCTGGATCGGGAGAAATTGGCGTCCAAACTTGAGAACAACCCTATTTCTTGACTGGCACTACTCGCTACTATGACCATTAACCGCGGTGCAATGCAGTTTTTCTTATGTAGTTTTTGCTGCTGATTCCGAAAATAACTTTATTTTTGCTCTACGTTGCCCACTTTTGAAGATATCGGCATTTCTATGATTTGGGAAGATAACGGCTGCACTTGCTATAACATGCTCGTTTGAAAGGTGACTCAATTCAGTCGCATCTAGGGTACACAGCCATAAAAATTTATGTCACCTAATGCAGTTTTTGCCGCTGATTACGAAAATGACATCTGTTTTTCAATCTGACTGCTCCTGAGCTACTTGTGTAACTTTTATGCCATGCTACTCAGACAATAAGTTATCTGTCAAATCTGGACGTAGCATGGTATCTATCTGGTGCAGTTTTTTCCGCTGATTCAGAATATCATCATATTTTTGCGCTACGGCCATTCGGTCGCAAGTTATGGACCTCCAAAATTTCATTAAGAAACATGATGTGAGAAGCCGTAATCCTGAAATAAATGTTCAGCATTCATGCATTTCTGAAGGGAACCTTTTGTCAGTCAATAGTGTACCCGACCTATTTTGACCCGCTGAGTTAAAAAATGACCTTTGTTTTTCTCTATTGCTGTTCAATTTTGAGATATTACTGATCAAACAAAATTTGCATTAATATTCATATATCTCCAAAAGGAGTAACTATAGATTCCTAGCTTAAGAAACGAATGATGGGTGATCGTTTGAATGGAGGGTGTCAAAGCTATTAAAATGAGCCCGAAAATTGCTGCCGACCCAAATTTGAGGGGGTGTAGCTCCGGTTCCAGGGGGTTGCTGGTGGCCGGGCATCCACCGTTGGTCTTGGACTGTGCTCTATTTTAATAGATATAAATATCAGCCAGATCCGTGGGATGGCCCTGCTTGCCCCCTCTCTTCGGAACCAAAGCACATACTCATACATACCACTTTGGATTTCCAGGTCCAAGGCACTAACCACTATGCTACACGCCGATGCCAGACAAACACCTTAAAGACCCTTGACAAGCCAGACAAACAATGGGGAGCGGACCAACGGCCTCACCTCAAATCATGTCGGACTGGTATTGCTAAATGGAAAGAATAAGGTGAAAAAGTTAGGCATGTACAAGAGCGTAGCTGGGAATCGAACCCAGCACCTTTGGATTTCCGGTCCAATGCACTAACCACTATGCTACACGCCGATGCCAGACAAACACCTTAAAGACCCTTATCAAGCCAGACAAACAATGGGGAGCGGACCAACGGCCTCACCTCAACCCACGTAGGACTGGCATTGCTAAATGGAAAGAATAACTCCTTGCGCCAGACGCCTAAATTCGCGAAACGCTAACCGCTGGCTAATTTCGGAAATCGACAGCGGTTAGCGTTTTCTATTTTCGCATGTAAAGCGAAAATAGATTCTCTAACCGCTGCTGTGGGCGTAAATCGATACTTGAGGATAGTTTAACTAAGACGGTTCTCTTCGAAAATAGAACGAATCTTGACAGCAATTTTCAATCTTTTTGTAGTGGGACGGCTATTACACAACGTAAAATTGATGGCAAATAGATGCGACTGAGGCGTACTCCCCTCTGTGTAAAAAGGCCCTGAAAAAAGGGTCAGGTTTCGCCTTTGGATGAGATCACAGATTCGAAAATTTAACAATTGGCAGCCAGCCAAATTTGGCGCGCGGCCTACGAAACTCTAAATTCAACTCCGCCCATCGCAGTTGAACAGCGGTTAGCGCAGCGTCGGCCTATTTTCGAAAACGCTAACCGCAGGCCAACTACTCCAAATGGAGTATGGTCTGCCCCAACCGGTTAAGGTGAAAAAGTTAGGCATGTGCAAGAGCGTAGCTGGGAATCGAACCCAGAACCTTTGGATTTCCGGTCCGGCATATGTCGGCAGCCGGTGTTTAAAAGCGGGCGTGCAGAACACGAGAGCGCGGTCCGATCAGGCCGAAGATACGACGGTGTTGACGGTCTTTTTAGGTTTTGCCTACTTGTCTGGTCTGTCCTCCTCTCGGCAAACGGGCGGGAACAAATCGCCTCCCCAAGAAGTTGGAAAGTGGAAAAATAGAAAATCGGAAAAATGAAAAATGGTTCCCGACAATTTGGAAATTAGGAAAACATGCACAAGAAGAACCAACACCACCGGATGCAAAAAATTTGCATATCGGTAACGCCGGCAATTCGGCGACCTTCTCCGAACGTGAATTCTCCTTCCGTTCCACCATCTGTAAAGAATGGTTGGAGGTCGACGTGGTTTTGTATCTGTAGTAGGTTATCTTTCTAGTTTTTGTTGTTGTTGTTGTTGTAACATTTTGTCCTTTCGGACTAGGAGTAGCCAACTGCTATAGAGCAGGAAGAGACACAAAGTCCGGCAGCCTCCTTAACAACAACCCTCCCCTTTGCTGTCGGTGTGTGCAAGACAGCTAAGGTTTGGTTCCCATTTATCTACTTGCCATTGCTGACTTTCGATGGCCTGGGTTGGGCTATATGTCGACTACTTCCCATCGCCTCGACAGGTTTCGAACCCACAAACACACCGCTTCCACGGGTGCCGGGGCCGCCGTGACACACGGGATAGCGTAAACTACCCATGGCCAAGACGCGACTTAACCGACCATTGCGACTTGTGTTGCATGTCAGAATTTTCAAATCTGTATAGCCTCAAAACATCGTCGTAACTTTTTACCTATAGGACTGGTCGAGTCTGGACGTGCTTAATGCAGTCGAAAGCTATCGAAATCATAACCTGCGATCGCTGCAAGATGAAGTTTATCGAATTACGGGTGTGCGGCCAGCCATTTCAATCCTTTATCGTCCTGTTCGTGGATGTAGTGTTAACAACCGAGCTGGGAGACCGATAACGAAAGGACAGATTGCGGGCCCGAGACAGATTCCTGAAATCAAGGAGAGCAAGGATGTTAGTTCTTACTCTTATGTCCGTTTCACTGAACAAACGTTTGGGAATTTCTTTTAGGCTGTTATTGACGGTAGTCTATCAATCAGACACCGCTGCTACTGAAGAGGCTGTTCAACACTGTGACTACGTGCTGACGCTGCCAGCTTCAACTGAAAAATCCCTGCTAATCACTCTGGGAACCATTTATATATTTAGAATCTTTGTCAGAATGCATAAAAATTTGAAATAATACTATCAAAGTTCCGAAAAATGCGAAGTCGTTTTAGCCAACCCTCTCCTCCTCTGTAACGATGTCGTTTATGGACGGTCCATAAACCCGGCTCCGAATCTATGTTAGCTTAGATTTAGGTTTCTTGTCAGGCCACCGAAAGGTAGTGTACACCAAGATGACAAGTAGAAGAATGGGTAGCATCGTGGGATCGGAAGCCAAAGGGAGTCTGTGAGCGGGGCCACAGAATACGAGTTCTTCAGCTTTAGCTTGCCAGGGATGGCCTTGCACAAAGTAAGATTTTTATATAATTCGACTTATTGAATGAAACAATTTCGCGACAAGCAATCGTTTCCAGCATGAGTTGTTGCGCTCCTTTTCTTCATTTGGCCTTAGTACTGCTTATTTCTTTTCTCTTATGGTGTAATCTGCGATTTTCCAACTTTCCTACTTTCGGGGAGGCGATTTGTGACATTAGAAAACCCGCAACACTTGGTGTACCTCCGTGTACCACAGCGTACCGTACGTCATAACTTTTTCCGTTTTTCTGGGGAGGCGATTTGTATACGCACCGTCGGCAAAGAATACGGTAATAAGGAACCGGATCCCCGGACCCCACCGAATTCGGACCCCCAGCTTGGTACGTAAACAGCGGTTTGTGGATTCGGAACCCACACAGGCACCGTAGTTTCAATTTCACTAAATTGTTGTTGCAAATTTTGGAAGCACACTTGGAGACTTCGGTTTCGGACCATTCAACGCATCCGCCGACCACCCTAACTTTAGGCCTCAGTTTCAAGGTTAAGTTTAGGTTCAGGCTTAGCCTTAGCTGGGTGCAGTTTCAGAGTTAGTTGCGGCAATCGGTTTCTTTAAGCTCTGGATTTACTAATTACTGTATGGCTTTAAACCCCTATTTGGAACGAAAAAAGCGCTGAAGCCGTGTTTTTGCATTAAAGATGCCTTGAAACCCTGTTCCGCTTAATAAAAATGCCTTAAGACCCTGTTCCGCTTTACAAAAATGCCTTAAAACGAGTGATGTGCCTAGCTCAGATTTCTAAGACTCAGTGAGTATTCAGTAAGTAAACCCAGATTTTTCGAAATTTTTCGTACTCGGTAAACAATTCAGTAACTCAGTAAATCTTTATGCCTATATAAAAACAGACAAATTAAGCTTCGCACTAACTTTTGTAATTTCTTCGCAGTTCAGATAGACGCAAAAAAACATATTACTAGGTAATAAATCCTACTTCTATATTCTTCCATATGATAATAATAACAGTTTTAGTACGCAAACAAAACTTAGGCAGTACAGACCCTGAAAAAATCCAAATCCAAAATTGCCGAGTAATACATTGAGTCTGCCAGTACAGGTTGGAAGCGAACGTTAGTCAATGTTCCAAACTAGGTAGTCCGGCCAGCCACTTCCGTTTCTGCTGCACGACAAAGGCCACAAATTTATCTTGCAATGCCAAATCGTAGCGCAGGCGCTGCCATTGGCCGGCGGTTTCATCGTCGAGCGAAGTTGAATTCAATACGAGCTCCAGACGACTGCGAACGGTTTCCGACACTGCTTGCCAGTAGACGCGACTGTTTATGGCGATTAAGGTTGGCGTGTCCGGTAATGCGAAGTACTGCAATGAGTAGCGATCCAAGAAGTGCTGGAAAAAGTTGGACTCCTCTTGCTCGTCAAGCATTGCCACTATGCCAGCAGCCAAAGGATTGCATATTTTATCTGCTAAATCCTGATTTTCAGTCATATCCTTGAATATAGAGCATGTCGCATTAAGCGTACTGACAAATAAATTTTGGCTGGCTGTTTGTTCCGATTTCAAGGCCGCTAATGTTGCCACCATCTGACACCGACGAGCCACAGTGCTGGCCAAAGACAACAGTCTGGCCGTTTTCTGACCCTGACCAACTTCAAATGGCCGCTGTTCCGTCAATTTTTAACCAAATGAAAAGATTATCAGCACGAGTTAGCTAAAAGTTTGTTTTGGATAAAACCTAGCTTGTTAGCCTTCTGGAGTGAACTGATCCGAATTTTCAGACGTCAGCTATAAGCATACCTAGACCTATTTTGTAGTGACTACTAACCACTAAACCACTAACTACTAATTGTTGGGGTTTTATGACGTCGTCAAGACTACAAATTGACTACGACTACATATTCAGATTTAGTGACTAAAAATTCGCTACAAAATACCTTTTGAATTTGTGAATTAGTACGTACGTAGCTTACAAAATAGTCTATAGCTTCAGCTTGATTGATTTGTCCTTTGATGACTTTTTCCAAAGACATTTTCCTTTATACTACATACATACACGGGCCATTCATAGAAAGAGTTTCTTCCTTCTTTGGAAAAAAATTTTGACTGTCTAAAGCACATTTACTCGATGACGGTGATACAAAACAAATCTGGAATTCTTCACCTAATTATATTGTAGAATTTAGAAATTTGACGATTTCTCGGAGAAACTTCTAAAAACTGATCGTTCTGGCTTCCTCCTGTTTCAGTAAAGAGTGTAGTGTTCTTCGTAGACATGTGCATCCAGTTGCCCGCCCACTAACACTTTTCTGCACCATTCTGTTGTAAGCTTGATGTAGATGCGTTGCAGCAATAAAGCGCTAGAAGCTCGATAATTACTGGTGTAGCGAAACCGGATTACTCTCAACTGTCAATAAACTCTAATTGTTTTCCTCACAGCAGTGTCAAAATGGCGTCGGATAGCGGCAACCTCTCCTCACTTGCACTACTGCTAGGTGGGTCATCTTTCTGCTGGCTGCATTTTACTGCTGCTATTACAGTCCGGCACTTAGCGCCGTTTACGCTACTGACACCATATATGGTACCCCAACGTTCGGCCATTGTGGTGTTACCATATATGGTGTCACTAGCCCAGGTACGGGTACCTTATATGGTAAACGGCGTTAAGCACCTGACTGTATTAGAGTTAATTATTGTTAATTAACAATATTCTTTCTGTTTCTCTCTACGACATATACACACATTTAACATACACAAGAATACACATTGTTTTTTCGATGTGTACTACATACTGTATACTACTGTCATTTGGTATTGGATTTTCAGAATATGTATGTATACACATTCACTGTCAAATTTGTATGATAATTGCGTAAATACATCCGGAAACACAATGTGTATTTTTGTGTATTTATGTACCGGAGTTTTCCACTTAGTATCCCAGGGGATATAACACGGAAAATCACGTTTCTCAGTGAAAACATTGCCGCCAGTTAATATCCCAGGGATATTAACTGGACAAAGCCATGGAATATTAACTGGAAATGGCATGGGATATTAACCAGAACAATGTTTTGTGATACGTACAGTATGCGTGTGTAAAGAAAATTATTACAAATTTGACATAAACATTGCCGCGAAGTAATATCCCATGGGATATAAAGCGGAATAAGGGTCCATGTAATATCCCAGTGGGTTATTAAGTGGGGTGGGATACTAAGTGGAAATCTCCGGTATGTGTATTGTACTGAAAATGCAAATTTTTGGTCAGATTTTTAGTAAGAAAACTAGAAAAGTCAGACCTATCATAGTCTATTGTTCAATAACTAGGATATTTTTGAAATTGAGTTACTTAGGGCCATGTTTAGGCTTTGTGAGGATATGTATTGTAAAAACATAAAAAATTTTTAATTGTGTTGCATACTTTATCATTTTTGCCGATCAATTACACATACACAAAAAATACACATTGTATCGGAATTTTTAATGTGCATGTAAGTTGTATACTGTTAGCCTCTGACTCACACACAAAACACACACACAATCACAGACGCAACTGCTCAATAGCTCAATAACACAAACACTCCTCGGAATCACGCATTTTTTCATCACTCCCCTCACGGATGTCGACTGGGCCTCATCTGTGCCTGACAGCCCTGGAAAACCAACTGTACTGATCTGCTCCGCCTCTGCTGCTGACTCGGCTTGGCATCTCCGATTTAGTTTCGTTCAAACTTGTCCATGATGGACTTATCGAAATTTCTGTGTGGGCGGGCATTAGAGCCGGAAATCGGCCCAGCTCACCCACCCAGTCAAGCGAAGGTCAGTTGGAGTCTTTTTGTCTTGTCTTGAATGAACTTGAAACTTGAAAACTCCAGAACTTTGCTGGCCCGATCTCTTGCGAGCTACGGTACATTGGGGCCTTTCTGCGCCTTTGCGTTCACTTCTCGTTTGGGCATCAGTGAAATCGGTTTCCAAATCTTGTCCAGCATCCTCAAATGAAACACCGTTCCCCTCCTGTGTCTTCCTCTCGTTCTACTTCCTTTCTTTCTCCTTCTTTCTTCATTCTCTTCATCTTCCACCTTCTTCCCATTACCTTACTCCTCATCATCCTCTTCCTTTTCATCGCTCTCTTCACTCCACTTCTTCTCATCATCCTCTTTCTCCTTCTTACTCTAAACATCCTTTCTCTTTCCCCTTCGACCTTCTCTTACACTTTCTTCTTCTAAAAAGCCTCTTCCATTTTATCATCATTGTCTTTCCTCTTTCTTATCTTTCTCTGCCATCTTCCTTCTCTTCTTCTTTCTCTTCTTCATAATCATCATTCCTCCTCTCTTTCCTCTCCAAACATAAACCAGGGATCCCCACAAGGTGTTTGCTGCACAACAACAACGGAACTGAATTGAAAATGACCTTCTGCCAAACAAACAATATCGGAAACGTAACCATGTAACTGCGGGTAGGGAACGACCGGAACCGGATTTTTGGGTCCGATCGGAATCGGAATCGGAATCGGAACTCAAGTACAGTTCCGAATCGGAATTTTTCGGAATCGGAACTTTTTTGAAAATCGCCTTAAAATTTTGGAATAACCTGTTTTTGGCAAAGAAACAGTGTTTACGCAACAATCCTTTACAATTCCATGCAAACATCCAGTACAAATCACCATGACAAACGATAACAATGCATTAAAATCGCCAACCATCAATAGGTAAAATTCAAAGCGCGTAAATTATGCTTTAAAACAACAATTTTTCAACGTTTTCAGTAGAGTGCGAACTGGTATTGGGTATTGAGTGTATTGTGGTGTTTTCCAGGTATTGGTATTGGGTATTGGGTTTTTAGGACCTATTAAAATCCCTATTGAACTGAAAAACTTACCTGAAAAAATCGAAAAGATTGACCGATAATTACAGTAGGTATAGAAATCCGTTTTTGAGTTAATAAAGTAAAGGTTAAGAATGTCTTACACTGTTCGCTCTAGTACACCAAGTAATTAGTGCAATTTCTCGCTTCTTATCTAAGATAAACGTTTGTGATTCAATTGAAATTTGTCATTTTAGTGATGAGAATGTATTGGTACTGTACCCAGGGGTGCGGGTCTGGTACGCCCCTTTCCGGTGGAGTAAGATGAAAAAATCCGCCGAAAATAAGAAACACTGTAATGTAATACAGTAGCTCATGTACGGACTAAAACTGTTAATTTCTGCTTATTTTACCCACCAGAACGGCTTCTAAATGCTTTCTTAAAGGTTAATTTTTCAAAATATCTCGCTCTAGTTGGACAATGGCCCAACCAAGCCTCTTCGAAATTTTAATCCCTGTGAAAGAAATCCTGTGTACACCACTGGAATGTACCTTTTCACTGAAATGAAATTTTTGACTCTTACAGCAGGTTATGGATTTCTAAACCATGCAGATTGTCGCTTGCACAGCAAAGAAGACACGCAATCGTATGCAATAAATGGTGTTTGATTTCCTAAAAATTTGGCAAAAGTTCCGAAAAATTCCGAGACCTCTGAGTTCGGAATCGGAATCGGAATCGGAACTGCCAGTTCCGATCGGAATCGGAATCGGAATCGGAATTCCGGTCGTTCCCTAACTGCGGGTCATCTTCTTCCGCTTCTTCCGGCATATCGGCCTTCTGTTCCTCCATCCAAACACGAACGAAGATTAGGTGCTGGCAATTGTCTCACTGGGGACTTGTTGTTAGTGTTGAAGTTAGGTCTGTCTGAATTTTTCTAGCATTTCCGGCTCAAAATTTACCAAAACAATTTACATTTTCAGTACACTACACACAAATATACCGGAGTTTTCCACCCACAAGACCCCTCCGGTTGTAAGACCCTGGTCTTAAGGCAGGTGGTCAGAAAGCAGGGTCTGTCAGGGGGCATTTTCCAGTTATAAGACCCGGGTCTAACCTCAGAATGGCGTTTTTTTCGTGTATATTTTTTACAAGATATAGATGAATATGGAGTTTTTGAACTCAGATCGTTCAAGAATCGTTCTAAAACCTGCGTAATCTTGATAAAATTCTTGATTTGATAGGTTTAGATAACTGCTGTAAGCATATTGGAGCTTCTAAGTTGCATAAGTTTCAAAACTTGTTTAAAACTGAGCTATTCAGACTTAAACGTGCCAAGATCAACACCAGTGTATTTCATGCTTTTAATGCAGAGCATCGAGTTTTAATTGTAAAATATACATCTTCCACCTGCAAGACCCGGGTCTTATAACTGGTGCAAAAATGTGACTCCAAATTTAGGCATTTTCCGGTTTTAAGACCCCGTCTTATAGGTGGAAAACTCCGGGTATAATAGTCCAGCTAAATTTAGTAGCCTTTATAACGGCAGTTATCCTCGAAGGAAGCACATAAGTAGGAGCCCGTTTTCTATTATAAGGAAACTTACCGTACTGTATGTACGCAAAAGACATTTTTGTACTGTACGTATGTACATTTGCGAAAAGTCAGCTTCCATAAAATACCTTGTTTTATGCATGTTTGCATGCAATTTTGAAAATTTAGGCTTTAAAACGCATTAAAAAGGCATTCTGAGCATAAAATTGACATCATAATTCAGTAGTTTCTCTTTTTTGACAGTCTTTCTCTTCCTTCCCTCCCCACCGCAAAAGGGGCAGTGGCGTATCCAAGATTTCGGAAAGGGGGGGTGTAAAATTTTGAAAGTGCCTGGTTGGGCCGCTGCCCAACAAGGGCGAGAAAATTTAGCAAAATTTGCCTTCAAAAACGCGTTTAAAACACATTCCAGGCTTCAAATTAACAGAAATTACAAGTTTTAGGAGTTTAAAGTGGCCTAGTTGGGCTTCTGCCCGAACAGGGCGAAAAAATTTTGAATGTAGCGTTAAAAAACGCATTTGAAAGGTATTCTGAGCACAAAATAGACAGTTTTTATTGCATAATTCATTAGTTTCCCTTATTTTTGACAGACTTTCACTTCCTACCTCCACCGCAAAGGGGGTGTACCCACCCGGCGTGTTCCCAGTTCCGACTTTCCCAGTTCCGATGTTCCCAGTTCCGACATTCCCAGTTCCGACATTCCCAGTTCCGACATTCCCAGTTCCGACTTTTCCCAGTTCCGACTTTTCCCAGTTCC
>JASANB010003683.1:0-72320 GCA_030248155.1 Sabatieria punctata
CTGACCGACCGACCGACCGACCGACCGACCGACCGACCGACCGACCGACCGACCGACCGACCGACCGACCGACCGACCGACCGACCGACCGACCGACCGACCGACCGACCGACCGACCGACCGACCGACCGACCGACCGACCGACCGACCGACCGACCGACCGACCGACCGACCGACCGACCGACCGACCGACCGACCGACCGACCGACCGACCGACCGACCGACCGACCGACCGACCGACCGACCGACCGACCGACCGACCGAATATATTCTGCGCTGATATACGTACATAGCTTTACCTGCGTTTATTACCGTATTTGTCTTGTACACTATTGTATACTTCGTCTGAATAAACGGCATGTGTCTACTGTACATACAAGATCATTAGCGGACGTAATACTTTCCACAAGGGACTTTGGAAAATCTTCTCTTCAAATTAGCTGATTACTGTGCCGATACAAGAAGCACACAAAACCTAACTATTATAACACGTTACACACCGGATACAAAGTAAACAAGGACGAAACTCAAAAATAAAGCTAATGTGGACAAAAGACTGAAGTTCAGTAGCGGTCGAACATTTTGTAATCGTCAGCGCTGATTGGCTGAAAGCCAGCGATCCCTTGAGAGCCTGTGAAGTGCAGAATGCAACTGCCATTCTTCGAGTTGAAGCTGAAAGCGTCGCAAGGCAACTCCAACTGACACTTGATGGCGCAGTTGCCAATGTGGTTGACTTGAAACTGGTCCAGGAAAGTTGCCCCGTGTCCGACCAAGTTGCTACCGGCTGCTTTGAACCTATTCAGGATGTCCTCTGAAAGTTTTTAACTGCTAGAATATGTGAAATTTGTTAATTTTAATCCCTTTAAGAACAGCGTTAAAAATGGAAACTTTTCTTTCTGATCTCATATCTGCAAATGTTCGCCAAAATGACCTGAGATTTTGAATAACTCTGCAAAACTATGATATTGTATGTTTTGGCACCTATGATTCAAATTTCAACCATCTTAGTTAAAGTTTGCGGAAATAGCAGCAAAGAAGCAATGTGTCCATTTTTAGACACCCTTTCTGTAGTATGGAGCAGGCGGTTTTTAAAGAAGCACGTACCGTACTGACAGAGCGCCATTTCTTCCATATCTACGCTGTCATCCAGGCCCTGGAAACCGGAGTAAAGAAGACCATGATGGTTCTGGTTATTATGATTGTTAGGTTGACTTGGGTGCCACAGGAACACTCTGTGGTCCTTCGGTAGCCATTCTCTGCCGTCCGGATGGGTGAAGGCCCAGCCTCCGGCCGGCTCGTTGGTTCGGTCCACCTGCTCTGCCCCGACCCACAAAGACGCTAAAAACTCGTCAAATCGGACTGTTGCCACTGCCACGACAGTACCCGAACTTGGGGTACCATATGGCACAACCAGTCTAGCTACCTTAACATACACCTGGTACCGGATACCATAGCATAGCGCTGTAATTAATAATCTGAAATAAAAAGCAGACATTGGATAGGGTTCCACTTTCTTACAGTATCCTTATCGAGGGGTATCAGAGCAGCAGTACCCCAATTTTTAAAATTTGGGTCTGGCTAATTAGACTTGATCTGAACAGAGACTGGCTATTAATACATAGCATTGCTACAGCTAAAATTTCTCTATTATAAAAATTGTTAAACATAGATTTTACCATTTAGACGATGTCTCTCCTCCCTCTATAATACAAAGCCTGTCAAACGAACCGGGTCTGAAGGTAGGGTTGGTTGCCCGAGACATCAAAGCTTCAGACTTAATGAAGGCAAGGTGTCCATAGGCGAAGTGCTTGCAGCTATGCAGCTTGCTGTACGAGTAAAATGCTTTGGTTCGGTTAATCACGAAACAACTGGACATGTAGTAGAAAGAGTCGTTCAACTTGACACAATCTAACTCCATCTCTAGAAACACTGCTAATATGAGTTTGATCAACAGATGAAAAAGTGAAGCGGCAGTTCATGGTACAAGACCTAATTTTTAGTTTCAACTAATCTGAAACAAAATCTACTCTTTTTTGTATGGGCTGCAGTTTTCACAGAATGCGCACGCACACACGTACTTGTGATGGCGTAACTGATGCACATGAGGTTAGTGAAAATCACCAGAAAGTTAGTCCACAGATGCATCTTGACTCCACTGAGCAATATTAACATAAAATGGCCAGATACTGTAAACAGACAGAGTTTGCATTTGTTTTATGTTTCATTGTATACTTGCTCTACCAGAAGTAGCAATTTTTAAACGTCATTGACTTTCTCCGTGCACGTATGTATGTTACATACGTATTCTTGTAGAGATAAGAACGGGCACGTTTATCGGCGACTACTAAAGTTCGCAACTTCGCAACCATTCGCACCCGTTCGCATCAGCCGGGCGCAAACTCTAGAACGGCGATGCGAAGAAACAAGAAAAAATTTCCGACTTATGTTTTTTGTTTTTCTTTCTTGTGCCTGTGCTTGCCAGCAGGCAGGGCTGCTATGATGTAAAGGATACCTACTTTACTTTGTGTGCATAGTCTTTGCAAAGATGAGATGAAAGATAAGTGAAAGATGAGGTGATCAGATCAACCAACAACAAGGACAGACTCTTTCTCCACCACCAGTTTAAGCAGACGACGCTTGATACCAGCTTTGCCATAATTGAAGGTACAACAAACACTACATACCGTACCCACTATTAATTTGTTTTGCTTTTTGAATAAACACGTCCAGTATGCCTTTTAAGAACCAGGAAGCGTAGGCATCAATATAGGCTACGTACACACCGGACCGGAGGCTCTGTTTCCCAGAACCAAAACCAGCACCGGGTGCGCGATCTAGCGCAAGGGCACATAAAGCCTTGTTTTGTTAACAGTAAAATCCTCTGCAATGAGGATCCCGACCCAATCCTCGGGCCTTTGCATAAATTGTTAAAGGTGCATCTTACAGGAAAAAACGAAAAATACCGGAGAAAACAGACCGAGGTTGCTCAGAAAAACGCAGCAGTTCTGCATCACACCACACAAGCAAAGCAGGCGACCGGTCTCTATTCTGGTTGTTTAGCGACCGATGTCCGTGTCGGCTCCGCCGTATTCACATGGGATTAGCAATATGCAATTAAGAGCCATTTGTTATAACAAGATGGTTCTTCAAAATGAGTGTATAAAACTTTAGATAGTTTGTACATTTTTAAGATCCTCTCAGTTTTAGAGGCAGGGACAGATTTTTTTGGAAATTTTTTACAAAATTAGACCGGCAGTAGAGGAAAACGTCAGTAAGCTTATATTTGAAGAAAGTGGTCGTGCAATTCTTTCAGATGCAGTTTTCTCTTTCGAACAAGTCTTCAGATAATACTTTCAGAGGATTCTCTTGCTGCCGTGTACTCTTTGCATGGTGTAGGCTTTCCAGGAGAATAAATTGTACTGTACTGAACAAATTCTTTCTGACAGAAAACGTTTTGTGTACCTTGTGTGGAAGCTGTTTTCTCTATCAAGAAATTCTGACACTCTAAAGCAGATCTGTCAAAAAAGAAGTTTTCCTTATAAGAAATCCTCCTGACACTCTTTAAGCAAATCATTCAAATAAGCGCAGATTTCTTTTTCAAGAAATCCTGACACTCTTTAGGAAAATCTTTCAAACACAGTAATTTTCCCTTCTGACACTGTACGCAAATCCTTCAAAAAAGTAATTTTTAAAAATTGCTGATACTCTAGGCAAACTTTCAAAAACAGCAATTTTGCCTTCCATTTCAAAGAATTCTGGCACTCTTTACGCAAATCTGTCAAAAGCAGCTTTCCTTTAGAAAGAATTTTCACGCTCTTTAGGGAACTCTTTCAAAAACAGCAATTTCCCCTTCCATTCCAAAGAATTCTGATACGCTTTAGGCAAATCCATAAAAAACCAGCTTTCCCTTCCAATCCGAACAATTCTGCCACTCTTTAGGCAAATCTGTCCAAAATCAGCTCTCCCTTCGTCCAAAGAATTCTGCCACACTTAGCAGTTTTCCTTCTAAAGAATTGTGGCACTCTTTAGGCAAATCTTTCAAAAAGCAGCTTTCGCTTCCAACGAATTCTGGCACGCTTTAGGCAAATCTTCTAAAAAGCAGCTTTCGCTTCTAAAGAATTCTGGCACTATTTAGGTAAATCTTTCAAAGCAGTTTTCCCTTCCAAGGAATTCTGACATTCCTTTGGGAAACCTTTCAAAAACCGGAATTTTCCCTTCCAATCCAAAGAATTCTGGCACTCTTTTGGCAAATCTTTCAAAAAGCAGCTTTCGCTTCCAAAGAATGCTGGCACTCTTTAGGCAAATCTTTCAAAAACCAGCTTTCGCTTCCAAAGAATTCTGGCACTCTTTAGGCAAATCTTTCAGAATGCAGCCTTCCCTTCCAAAGAATTCTACATTCTTCAGGCAAATCTTTCAAAAACAGTAATTTACCCTTCCAATCCAAAGAATTCTGGCACTCTAGGCAAATCTCTCAAAAAAGCAGCTTTCCCTTCGTCTAAGGAATTCTGCGACACTTAGCAGCTTTTCCTTCCAAAGAATTCTGGCACTCTTTAGGCAAATCTTTCAAAAAGCAGCTTTCGCTGCCAAAGAATAGTATTGACACTCTTTAGGCAAATCTCTCAAAACAGCTTTTGCTTCTAAGGAATTTAGACACTCCTTTGGGAAATCTTTCAAAAACAGGGATTTTCCCTTCCAATCCAGAGAATTCTGACACTCTTTAGGCAAATCTTTCAAAAAGCAGCTTTCGCTTCCAAAGAATTCTGACACTCTTTAGGCAAATCTTCCAAAAAGCAGCTTTCGCTTCCAAAGAATACCTGTAAAAGTCAGCAATTTGTCCTGACTGCATAATGTGATTTTCTTGGGAATCAAAAAATCTATCAACTTACTCCTTGTACCGTTTAGAGGTCAAATGAAAAGCAGAAAAATCGCCGGAGCGCATTCCTGCCTTCCAGCTACTCTTTTTCTTGACCAGAAGTTTCCTAATATAAAGCGGATATTTCATTTTTTTACTGTAACCTACAATCCTTGGTGGTACATGACGATTCATGCCAATGAGCAAAGTCTCTTTGAATGTAGCCCACATATCAAAAATGGAATTACTGTTCGAAAACGTTGAATCCCAATCAATTGCAAGACAAAAGGCATTTAGAGTTAGGGGAACCGAATTACTATTAAAATTTTCTTTGTTAATAACAACAGAGAATTTAACTGTTGAATGATCTGACGTTGAAAAGGGTGGGCTCAAACCGCAAGTACGAAAAATTTCCTTATCACTTGGTAGCACAAGATCAAGAAAATTCTTCCCTCTTGAAGGTTCGCATATCATTTGGGACAAACCTAGCTGAGCAAATCCAGTAAACCACAATTTTTCAAACTGATTATTTGATTCGATAGCTGGAGTTTGCCACTTTATACCCGGTAAATTAAAATCATCTACTAATAAAACAGTCCCAGTAAAATTTAGAGCTAAACTTTGTATTGCATCAAAAATAATATTATCATCCAGAACACTAATTTTTGGAGCCTTGTAGGCACAAATTAGTCGTATTTTATAGTTAACTTCAAAATCAATTGCAGTTAGCTCAACAGCTTCATACTGTACATTTAATGCAACCTGTCGCGCTTTTAGCCCTTTTTTAACAAAGATACAAACCCCACCTCCCTGTTTGCCTCTGCGATCTTTTCTAAAAAGATCGAACTCAGAGGATGGGCATTATTGTTATTAGTTTTATATTGTTAGTTTTATTATCGTTTTCTTAATTTGATCAACTTGCTTCACTATGTGTGTGATCTCAAATTGTTTTTCCTTAAATTGCAGTATAATGTTGCTCGCAGAGGCAGAAATAAAGTTTTGAAATAGTTTTCCAACTTTGTGTTTGCCTTTTGCACAGAAATGGCGGCATTTACTTATATGTTAGGTACGTACGTGTTTGAGTCCGCCTTTCCTATAGATGGCACTACAGATGGCAAATATTAGGATTTTCAAATATACAGTATAGATCAAAAAAATGTCCCATCACTTTTTCGGCCTTCACTCAAACGTTTCGTTCTCAGCCACTTCTTTACCGATTTGGCTCAAATTTTCAGCAAAAATTAACAACATGGTTGGCTAAATATTCTGCAAGTGTGGTGCCAAAATTCTATGGTTTTATGACCCGAAAACTAGGAATGAGGGTGGTCCACGCAAATTTAATTTTTTTCGGTAATACAAGGAGTACAGGCCTGAAACTTGCAGGAATGATTGGTGTTGCTATTGGGCATAACATACTAAGCTCAGAGGGCATTAAAATGGGGGAATTTCAAAAACATGACGAAATATGACTTTTCTTCGTAAAACCGGCAAAATGACGATTCTAAAGATTTTCAAAAAACGCTGCAGGGGTGGTTACTATGGTGTGGAACAGAGCTTAAATATCAGGCTCATTTATTTGTCGAACTTCCTGCTACAATCTATGTTGATTAACAACAGATTCAGTGCTTTGATTCTAGAAGGTGCAGATTTCTTAAGTATGGGATTTTCACTCATGTTTTTGAAATTCCCCCATTTTAGTGCCCTGTGAGCTACAGGGCTGCCCGCTTAGTATGTTATGCCCAATAGCAACACCAATCATTCCTGCAAGTTTCAGGACTGTACTCCTTGTATTACCGAAAAAAAATAAATTTGCGTGGACCACCCTCATTCCTAGTTTTCGGGTCATAAAACCAGTATGAGTCGGAATTTTGGCACTAAACTTGCAGAATATTTAGCCAACCATGTTATTAATTTTTGCTGAAAATTTTAGCCAAATCGGTAAAGAAGTGACAGAGAACGAAACGTTTGAGTGAAGGCCGAAAAAGCGATGGGACATTTTTTTGATCTATACTGTATATGTATATGTATATATACAAAGTAGGTTCAAATGTATATGAATATGTATATATACATATGCAAACAAAAATAGATTTATTGCATATTTTTTGCATATTTGTATATTTTCATGAAACTGCAGAATTTTGCAAAAAAACTATAAAAAAAATATATAAAATATATATTAAAAAAAACTATAAAAAAATAAATATAATTTTAGTCAGAATTCGCTTGCAACAATATTGCTAAATGAGTTCAAACTACTTTAACTTTGACAAAACAGTGAATGCCAAGTAGGGATGCGCTCGGGCCGAAATTTTCGGCCTGGCCCGGCCCGTTTTCCAAATTTTGTGGCCCGGCCCGGCCCGGCCCGTTTGCCACTCGGCCCGGCCCGGCCCAGCCCGGCCCGTTTTTTTTCGGTAAAATAATCGGCTGGGTTCAAATGAGCCAAATTTAGCACTTTTTTCGCTCTTTTTTGCAATTTTTCCGTATTCAGGCTCATTTTTTATCTTTAACTGATATAAACGTTATTTTTGTAACAAAATTGAAGAAAACGAAGTCGAAAATTCATTAATTTGTCAGAATTAGAAAGAAAAAATTAGAAATTCGGGCCACCCCGGGCCGACCAGCCGGCCCGGCCCGTGCGCATCTCTAATGCCAAGCACAAAATGTTCCTATAAGTCTGTATAAAGATTGGTCAACCTGCAAAATTTGGGAAATATCCGAGGAAGGGGGTTGTGAGATATTTCTGTTAAAACTGACGTCTGAAAATTCGGGTCCGTTCCTTTCGGAAGGGCATAACTCGAGGCTATAGAAAGCTACCAGGCTAGATCTTTGCCAAAACAAACTCTAAGCAGACAATAATAATCGTCCCAAAATCTTTTCATTCGGTTGAAAATTGACGGAATGGTGGCGATTTAAAATTATTCAGAAAACTTGAAAAATGGTCAGGCGGTCTTTTTTGGCCCACACTGTATTTTATTTAGTAGTAAGTAGATTAATTAGACTTATCGAAAAAGCAAACACTAAACTTCTGAATGATAGCCAGGTGGAAGAGAAAGCCAAATTGGGAGCGAAATTTTGTACAGCACGTTGGTTTTAGCACAGATAATAATCATAAATTAGCACTGCATACTATCACTAGAAATATGCAAACGGAAATATACAAACCGTTTGCATATTAGGTTCGTTTGCATATGTATAAAACATATTGGAAAATCGAATACATATGTACATATATGTACAGGGTATGCCAAAAAAAAAAACAACCCAGCAGATTTTTTGCTGTAGCAACCGCAAATCGCAACCGATTTGAATGAATCTTTTTTTGAATAAAAGATAAATAAATTCTTGAAAGACCGATGAATCGCTTATTAAGGTAGCCTGCTTAGTTCCTGAGATATTTGCCCTCAAAGTCAAAACAGAGATTTTGGCAGTGAACAAGAGTGATAAACACAACCCAGCAGATTTTTTACTTTTGCAACCATGAATCTTTACCGATTTGAATGAATCCTTTTTTCAATGAAAGACTGATAAATTCTTCAAAGATCGGTGCAATTTTTACTGAGATTCACTGCTTAGTTTTTGAGATATTTGCCCTCAAAGTCGAACCAGATTTTTTCAAAGAACAAGAGCGATTCCGTTGCACTTCATAATAAAGCAGATTCCTACTGCTGGGGGCTAATCACACTTTACTGTTGAAGTGAACCGAGTTTATGTGTCACTGGTAAAGCCTCCAATAGCCCTCAGCAGTAGCAGGAATCCGTTTTCTTACGAAGTGCAGCGGAAAAAGAAAAATTCCCCCTTGTTCACTGCCAAAATCACTGTTTTGATTTTGAGAGTGAATATCTCAGGAACTAAGCAGAGTACATTAATAAACGTTACATCAATCTTTCAAGAATTTATTTATCTATCATTTAAAAAAGGATTCATTCAAATCGGTTGAGATTTGCGGTTGCTACAGCGAAAAATCTGCTGGGTTGTTTTTTTTGGCACACCCTGTATATATGCAAACGAAAAACAAAGTATATTATGCAAACAATGTATATGTATATATACAGACAACTGTAGATGGCACAACATACTCTCTACATCACGCTAAATTGCGTGTTAGCCTGGTTTACTTTTTGTTCGTCTGCATATCCATACAATCTAGTTTATACGTAGCTTGCTAAATACAGTAGAACAAACCTCCCAAGTTTAACCCTTGATAAATGCAACAACTCGCTAAATGGAACATAAATGATCGGTGTAGCTATTTCCCCTATTTTTGTACAGTGTAAAACCTTGTGAATAGAAAAATTAACGCGTTTTCTGAGTCTAGAAAAGCGTTTCCTATAGAAATTTTTCTCATAAGTGGGCCAGTGGACGGTGTATTATCTAAATTCAAAGCTAGCAGGCAGAAATTCTATTCTTCTATCTTTCAGTACGTTATGTAGCTGCACTTGTTCAGCGCATATAGAGTGGAGTTGGTTTTTGCCCTTTTTTGAGCTGAACCTCTCTATAAATGGAATGATCGGATGGGCCGACGTTCCATTTACAAAGTTCGAGTGTAAAGACGGTGCTGAAAAATTGAAACTTTTACAGCATATTTGTTTTTGAAATATTCGATTTCCTTTTGTTTTTGGCCGACTGATTTGGTGGCCGACTGAATTTGCTCTACAAATTTGTGCATTTCTTCGATGTACACTGTTGATAAAACAACTGAAAATCGGCAATAATATTATTACTGAGGTATTTATTAGAAAAACAGGATCATCTTCGATGAAGAAGGACAGCCCGGGAAGTCAAAAAGGCACGACAATAAATCAAACTAGGATCAAATTATAAAAAAAATTAAAAAAAAACAAAAACGGCGGGCGAAAGGCTTCGAATTATTTCATCCGTCTATAACATAGACAGCCTTTCGCCCGCCGTTTTTGTTTTTTTTTTAATTTTTTTATTATTTGATAGTAGTTTGATTTATTGTCGTGCCTTTTTGACTTCCCGGGCTGTCCTTCTTCATCGAAGATGATCCTGTTTTTCTAATTTAATGTTTTGTCTTTATTTAATGCTTGTCATGTAGGCAAATAGCAAAGTAATAAACTAAATAAATAGGAAAGCAATACCATACAATGTAATATAAATACAGTATGTATACGTGTATATATGTTTTAGTGTGTTGTTCTCCATTTTGAACTTGGCCCAGTTGTCTTTATTATTCAGGATTATCCTGCTATTCTAGTTTCGTATTTGCTTGTTGTCATACATACTGTATATACAGTATAGATAAAAAAAAATGTCCCATCGCTTTTTCGGCCTTCACTCAAACGTTTCGTTCTCAGTCACTTCTTTACCGATTTGGCTCAAATTTTCAGCAAAAATTAACAACATGGTTGGCTAAATATTCTGCAACTTTGGTGCGAAAATTCCAACGGAAAACATTTTTTTGAACCGAAAAGTGAAAATCATAGTGGTCTGTGTAAATTCAAATTTCCCGCGTAATTACGGCGCTATCGCTTAGATAGTTGCAGGAATGATCGGGCGGACATTTGGTCATAACATATTCAGACGGCAGCCCTCTGGCTTAAGGGGCACTAAAATTGGGGAATTTCAAAAACATGACAAAATGTGACTTTTCTTCGTAAAAACGGTGAAATGACAATTCAGAAGATTTTCGATTTTCTAAAAACACTGTGGAGAAGGTTTCTATGATGTGAAACAGAGTTTAAATATCAGGTTCATTCATTTGTCGAACTTCCTGCTACAATCTGTGTTGATTGACAACTGATTCAGTGCTTTGATTCCAGAATGTACAGATTTCTTAACTATGGGATTTTCGATCATGTTTTTAAAATTCCCCAATTTTAGTGTCCCTTAAGCCAGAGGGCTGCCGTCTGAATATGTTATGACCAAATGTCCGCCCGATAATTGCTGCAACTATCTAAGCGATAGCGCCGTAATTACGCGGGAAATTTGAATTTACACAGACCACTATGATTTTCACTTTCTGGTTCAAAAAAATTTTTTCCTTTGGAATTTTCGCACCAAACTTGCAGAATATTTAGCCAACCATGTTGGTAATTTTTGCTGAAAATTTGAGCCAAATCGGTAAAGAATTGACTGAGAACGAAACGTTTGAGTGAAGGCCGAAAAAGCGATGGGACATTTTTTTTATCTATACTGTATATAGCTGTGCAGTTATGCATGCAAATCGAAGTTTTAAGCATTCAAATAGCGTTTAAGAGCTAAAAACAAGTAAAAAATGACAAGAGCTTATAAAAACATCGATTTGTCTTTAATATCAGCAGCGGAAACACCAAATTTGGTTACCAAAGGCCCTCTAGTACATGCATCAGGGTTAGGGATGGGCAACGTAAATTAAAATCGGTAATTTACGTACACGTTATTTCTGTTTTACCAGATTTTAATTTCCGTAATCGTAACGTGTTACGGAAATTAAAACGGCCAATTTCTTGCTGTAACGCGTTACGTAAATTAATTTCCGTAACGTCGTAACGAATAAGATTCCAGCCAAACGTAAATTAATTTTCGTTTTTCTTCAAAAATCGCTAGTAGGTAGTAGCAATCGAATGTCGCGGAAAAAATTATAAAATGAACTGTATGCAATGCAAATTTTAATTCTGTGTTTGTTCGATTGGAATTGCATTCGTATTTTTGAAATCTAACTTCACACCAAAAGGAAGGAATGAAATGTGGGTATGTTTTTTGGCTGAATTACTGTAGCTGCTGAGGGTTTTATAACTGCGCAGCAACTAGCCAACTACGTTAAGTACGTACTACAGACTGTAGTCTAAATACCGCACACTGATGGTTAAACGTATGACAGTACTTACATATAAGATTATAGTGAAGAAAACTATGTAGCTTCACTTCTCTGTTTGAATGCATGTTTAATGTACAACATACTGTTGGCAAGTCCGACTGAACCTGGATCTATTAATAGGTTTTTAACCTGAAATTTGTGGACTTTAACCTGAACCTAACCTATTTTATTTCAGCCGGAGTTGAACCTGTTCCGTTTTATTGAACTTTCTCAACAGGTTCAAATTTCAACTGCAATTTTTAGGCAAACTATGTAAAATTTTCGGTTGGATTGCACAAAATTTTAAAGGTTTCATGTTTTTATACCTATTTTCCAACTGAAACTGTCAGAAAACGAAAGTACACTGCCCTGTAAAGTCTGATGTATGTTTTTCTGCCAGTAGAAAGGCTTATAGCTCAGAAAAGTTGCAAGCAGCGCAAAATATCTACAGTTTTTTGGAGATATCGGTGGACTTCAACCTGAACCTATTGTCCAGGTTTTTTAGAAGATGGACTTGAACCTGAAATTTCGATGTTGGCTTTGACTTGAACCTGAACCTATTTTTCAACCCTGAACTTTCCAACAGTTGTACAACACCCACACATGAATTTATAGTTCCTGGCTTTTCTGCCTATTTTCTTATACAGGGAGATAACATATTGACAAATTCAAGCCTTCAAAAACGTAAGATATTTCGACTTACTAAAATTGACCGAAATTAACCGGTTTAGCAGTTCGAAGAGTGGGATTGGGCTTCTGTGCGACAAGGGCGAAAAATTTTCGAAAAATTAGCCTTAAAAGTCGCATTTAAGTTTCAGTAGTAACCAAAAATATGCCTATAATACAACAAAACAATGCGGTGGGCTCAGGATTCAACAGAAAAATCTGTTTTACGCTAGGAACGTAAATTAATTCATGTACGGAAATTAATTTACGTATTGCTAAATTTTAATTTTCGTATTCGTTTAATTTCCGTATCCGGATTTTTTTGATTACGGTAATTGTTAAGCGTAACGTAAATTAAAAATCGGCGCTTAATTTACGTTACGCGTTACGAAAATTAATTTACGTGCCCATCCCTAATCAGGGTTCGTACGGCTTTTGCATAGCAAAATTCCCTGACCTTTCCCTGACTTGTCTATGACCAAAGTAAAAATTCCCTGACCAAACAGGGTGAGGAAAATGCAACCAATCTCAGCAAACTTTAAAAAATTGGCTTGTAAAACGCATTTAAACGGTACTCAGAGGGTAAATTTCCAGTTTAGTAGTAGTATATGAAGTCAGAAGACCGATCTTCAAAAGGGTGTTCTGTAAAGTTCTGACACGACCATTTGACGGCAAGATGTTTCTGCTACGTACTATCAAATTTTTCCCTGACCGGACACCAAATTCCCTGACTTTACTATGACTGCCTGACTTTCCAGGTCCCGCACGAACCCTGTGTATGGTAGCAGGTGGGGCTGGCGGTCTGCCCCCACCTGAAATAGGCCAGAGCCTCCGGATTAGGCCCCTCTCCCCCTCATTGGTAGCCCCCTCCACCACCGATTTTTCTGGCAATTAATTTTCAGCAAATTCTTGTAATATTTAGCTGAATTTGAGCTCAAATTAATTAGCGATTTTTAACCAAAAAATTGCTTTTTCTTTGAGATTTTTCAGCGTTTTAGTACCCATCAAATCCCATCTCGATCTGTGGCATTTGGCCTCAGACCCCACAGCCGCCTACAGACCCCCAACCCCCCTCTCTTCTGTCGCGGAGGACCTGTTACATGTATGTGCAAATGAAATGATCAAAGAAATGATAAGGTTCAGTTTATTGGCAATAGGTTCACAGGCACAGGTATTGGATCACAGGTTTCGCATAGGAGTACAAATTTTCCAATTTTCTGACCAGAATTAAAGATTCTCCAGTAGTTTTTTCAGTCTCTAAGTACATTCGTCTTTCCTCCTCGGTGGGACTGAAGATGTTTCGAACTGACCAAGTTATGCTTTCATTGTCCTAAAATTAAATTTAGTTTAAGTGTCTTTTGATTATTGTTTGTTAGGAACGGTCCATGAATGTGTTAACTTTTCTAACTCCTGGGAAAGTCACAATTTAGAATTGACTGTCAAAGTACCTATACTGTACGCATGTTTTTGTCGGAACAGAATAACCCTGAACTGAGCTGCCGGCCCGGCCCGTGCGAATATCAATTTAATTTTAATAACAATCAGCAAAGAGCAAAAGGTAAAAAGCACCGTCAGTCACATCGGACCGCACTCCTGTTGTTTTCCTCTTCCGTATTTAAACACCGCCTGCCGATGCCGGCTCCTTTCCTCCAACGATCCTATTTGACGCCGACGGTCGCGTTTAGTTAGGTGAGTGTAACCTTTATGCCAGGTTTTTGCGTTTACGCCCTGTATAGGTAGGAAAGTCCCCGGCTAATACGACCTACGCTAATTCTTCCACCTTTTTCATTCTAGTTGGAATACATGCAAAATCCGGAGGGGGTCTGGAGACCTCAGGGGGCGGGGGTCGTCCCCAAAAAAGTCCAAAAAACCCCTATTTTCCCTTAAATAAGCGAAAATGTTCTCCTTCCTGTAGGGGAGGGATGGGCGAGGGGGGTAAACTCCCCCTACCCCCGGCCCATGTATGCTAATTGGAGCTTAAATAATAATTGACCAGTAAAATTGGATACAATCACACATGTAACAGCTCCGGGCCGACCTGGGGGAGGGGGTAGGGGGTTTTCCTCAGGAGGGGGTCCCAAATTTCAAAAAGCTCCAAAACGCCTGGAAATGCGTTTTTAGCACGTTTTTTCAGTAAGGACGCTAAAAATCACTATTTTAAGCTGCCAAATAGCGTTTTAGAGCTATAAACAAATGGCTTCCAAAAACACAGATTTCTCTTAAATATCAGTAGTGGTAACGCCAAATTCGGTCCCCTCAGGCTTTTCAAGCGAATTTTAGGCTAAAAATTAGTGATCTCTGAGCCAGTTTATTAGTACTGGGAGTCACTACTAGTACTTTCATTTTCGGGTCGGGGGCGGTCCCTTAACCTGTCTCGGGGGAGGGGGTGAGGGGGGTTTGCCTTTTCAGCTAAGGGGGTAACCCCAAACCCCCTAGTACATGTATGTCAGTCAAGGGTGAAAATTCAGACTCGTTAAAAACTACAGTAGTTTTTCATACAGTTGAATTTCGAATAGACCATAAAACACGACTGTCTGAAATATGACAGACAGAACCAAAAAAAACAAAAAAAAACCTGAAAGAATAGGTGCCGGTCGTATTATCAGAGGGCTTTGCGGCCTATATAGGGTCTAAACTAGAGTGCGAACTGGTATTGGGTATTGGGTGCATTGGGGTGTTTTTCAGGTATTGGTATTGGGTATTAGCAGACATGGGCAAAGGGGGCGGAGGGGGGTTGGCCCCTCAGGCTCTGACCTACTCCCCTCAGCCGGCCGCTACCCCCCTCAGGAATTTTTTGGAAGAATTTTTTATAGAAAATTATGATAAAAATATGCCTGGATTAGGTGTAAATGAGCTCAGAATAGCTTATTTTAACTTATTTTAATGAAAAATAAGCTAAAAAACCTTGATTTTAGCAAAAAATCGGAGTTTTTGGCAGACATGGGCAAAGGGGGCGGAGGGGGGTTGGCCCCTCAGGCTCTGACCTACTCCCCTCAGCCGGCCGCTACCCCCCTCAGGAATTTTTTGGAAGAATTTTTTATAGAAAATTATGATAAAAATATGCCTGGATTAGGTGTAAATGAGCTCAGAATAGCTTATTTTAACTTATTTTAATGAAAAATAAGCTAAAAAACCTTGATTTTAGCAAAAAATCGGAGTTTTTGGCTTACCACCCCCTCAGCCCCCTCAGGAGCTCCTACCCCCCTCAGGAATTGAAAATTCTACCCCCCCCTTCAGCCGAAATGCTAGCCCATGTCTGGGTATTGGGTTTTTATGCCCCAATACCCATTACTAATTAGGACCTATAAAAATCGAAAAAATTAGCTGTTGAAAAACAACTGACCTGAAAAAATCGAAAATATTGACCGATAATTAGGTATAGAAAGCCGTTTTTGCGTTAAAAAACTAAAGGTTAAGAATGTCATACTGTCCGCTTTTCTATGTAGTACCAGTACGCTAGTAATTAGTACAATTTCTCTGTTGTTATCTAAGATGAACGACTGTGGTTCAATTGAAATTTGTCATTTTTAGTGATACAGAATGTACAATGTATTATTAGTACTGTGCCCAGGGGGTGCGGGTCTGGTACACCCCGTTTCCGGTGGAGTACGAAAAGAAATCCGCCGAAAATAAGAAACACTGTAATACAGTAGATCATGTATGGACTAAAACTGTTAATTTCTGCTTATTTTACCCTCCAAAACAGCTTCTAAATGCTTGCATAAAGGGTAATTTTTCAAAATTTCTCGCCCTAGTTGGACAATTGCCAAACGAGGCCTCTTCGAAATTTTAATCCCTGTGAAAGACTGTGTACACCACTGGAATCTACTTGTTCACTGAAATGCAATTTTTGGCTCAGCTACGCAAGTATTGGGTATTGGGGTATTGGGGGTCTCAGTTATTGGGATTGGGTATTGGGTTTTTCAGGTATTGTTCGCACTCTAGCCTAAACACTAAAAAACCAGGCGGAAAATAGTTAAGAATCATCTGAATACGGCTTTATAATTTTGGTGGCACTGTCGGCCCCCTCAATGCACCGTTTGGGGGAAAGGCCGCGTATTTTCAGACGGTATTTAAAAACGGGCGTGCCGACCACCGAGGAGAGCGGTCCGATGAGGCCGACAGTGCTACCGAGTCGACGGTGCTTTTTACCTTTTGCCCAGCAAAGTACCGCTCAGGAATTAAGATGCATTTTGCGAGTAAGTCAGCTTTGAGGGGACAAGCAGGGTCATCTCACGGATCTGGCTGATATTAACATCTGTCAAAATAGAGCACAGTCGAAGACCAACGGTGCATGCCCGGCCACCAACAACCCCCTGGAACTGGAGCTACCATACATGTAACAGGGGGTCTGCCCCCACCCGACTTAGGCCAGACCCCCCAGATGGACCCCCCCCCCCCGAGACGATTTCGCCGACCCCCCTCCGATTTTTCTGGCAAGTAAATTTTTGATCAAATTTTTGCAATTTTTTACAATTTGAGACACACAAATTGCCAAAATCGCCTGCAAAACAGCACTTAGCTGTTTAATCTATGTATACTTACTCCTTTTGGAGTTATATGGACATTAATGCAAATTTGGTTTGATCAGTAATATCTCAAAATTGAACAAAGGCCATTTTTTAACTCAGCGGGTCAAATACACTATTGACGGACCAAAGGTTCCTTTCAGAAATGCATGAATGTTGGACATTTATTTCAGGATTACAGCTTGTCATGGCAGCAGGGTTCATACGGATCAGGGTTTTCCAAATTCCCTGACTGCAATTTCAGACAAAAATTGCCAAAATCGCCTGCAAAAACAGCACATTTCAGCCAAAATTAGCGATGTTTGGCGATGTTTAGCCAAAAACTGCGATTTTTCAGCGTTTTTTAGTGCCCAACCCCCCTCCCAAAATTTTGGCTCAGACCCTCCAGCCGGCGCCAGACCCTCCCCCTCCCCCTTCGGCGGAAGACCTGTTACATGTATCGGAGGGGGGTCGGCGAAATTGTCTCGGGGGTCCCCATCCGGGGGGGGGTCTGGCCTAAGTCGGGTGGGGGGCAGACCCCCCAGACCCCCTGTTACATGTAGTTTAGTGCCCTCATTTTGTTTGGCCGACTCATACCTAACTTTTGTTGAAACACTGGCTTGGCAGGACCTTTGCACAAAAAAGTTATGAAGATTTTTGGAGAAAAAAAACGGAGTGGCATTTTGTGGCAATTTCCTAGTTTTCGGTGAATATCTTGCTAACCAGCTACGATCTGGTAACGGGAGTAGCAAAATATGAAAGGCCGGCAAAACTGATTTTTAGGGGTCCCTAACAAAAATTTCAATTTTATCTATCGTTTTCATTGACTCCTAAGCCTAAGCCTAAGCCGATTCAGGTGCCTTACGCCGACTTTATTGCTGCGGAGAGGTGCCATACGCCGACTAGGTGCTAAACGCCGACTGGGTGGTGCTTTACGACGACTGGCTTGGTGCGAAACGCCGACTACACCTAAGGTGCCTTACGCCGACTGAGCAGGTGCCTTACGCCGACTCAACAGTTGCGATACGCCGACTGGACTCCTAACTAACTCTTGTAACCTAATAGCTGGCTGCGAATGTGTTTGTGCTTATAGTACAGTACGTATCAAGTATTCACATATGTAATGCTATATGCCGCTGCAAACGTAAATACCGGCCAAATAATTCCGGTACCGAAAAAATATTTGTAAACAATCAGATATAACATTTGAACTAAACATTCGATTGATGCAGCGAGTGGATCAATTGAAAGAGCGGGAAACTCTGTACAATGGTTAACTTATGTTGAAAATATCAGCTCTGGAGCTCGTTGCCACATAGGCACTTCTTTCAATTGAAAGACACGTCTATTTCGGGTACCCCAACTTTAATAAATCGCGTCTGAATCTGGCAGTTTTCATCCTATTCAGTTGTGCTCTTTTTTGGCAAGCACTCTTAAATTGTTCTGAAATCTATTTTTGCTGTTCGTGCTGTCTCTCTGGAGAGAACCCTCTGATAGTATACTGTATGCTCTGGCATCCGTATTAACTGAATGTTGGCCTCTGTTGATAAAAATCAGGTCGGCGTATCGCACCAGAAGAGTCGGCGTAAGGCACCTGGCCAGTCGGCGTAAAGCACCTACAGGTTGAGGCTCCTAGGTCAAGTCGGCGTATAGCACCAAGCCAGTCGTCGTAAAGCACCACCCAGTCGGCGTAAGGCACCCTTTTAATTGGTCGGCGTAAGGCACCGGTCGGCGTATCGCACTAACACCGCCTAAGCCTAAGCAAGAAAGTGATTAATTAGTAGGGAGTGTATAGGGAGGGACCCCTAAAAGTCAGTTAACACCCCCTCCCCCAAACCGCACACTTTAGTACGCTCATTTTGTTTGGCCAACTTATGCCTAACTTTTGTTAAAACATTAGCTTGGCAGCGCCTTTGCATAAAAAGTTATAAAGATTTTTCGAAAAAAACGAGTGGCATTTTGCGGCAATTTCGTAGTTTTCGGTGAAGATCTAGGTAACCAGCTGCGATCTGGAAACGGGAGTACCAGAATCTGAAAGGCCATTCGAACGGCTAGGAAATCATATGCGGCTCGGGATCCTAGCTTAAGAAGCGAATGAAGTGCGATCGTTTGAATAGAGCCTGTCAGACAGGTGAAAATGACACCGAAAATTGCTGGCGACCCAACTTTGATAGGGTGTAGCTCCGGTTCCAGGGGTTCCTGGTGGCCGGGCATGCACCGTTGGTCGTCGACTGTGCTCTAACAGATATCAATATCAGCCAGATCCGTGAGATGACCCTGCTTGCCCCCTCTCTTCGGCACCAAAGCTGACTTTCTCGCAAAATGCATCTTATCGCTATCCCAAATCCAATCCCCTCTTACCCAATCAACCAAAATAAATAACAAAAAAGAACTAACGGTTTTCAATTTCCGGTTAAATTCTACCACATTTCCATCGTCTTGCCTTTTTGGCCAAACAGCCAATTTTCGTCTCCGGAAAACGTGACATTGACTGGTAAAGGCCGCCTCCCTCCTGCGATGACGAGCCAACTGCTGCATTGACTAGATTTCTCCTGAAGTCCTTCTGAGGTCCGCCAAACTTCTTTTTACGACGAAAATCCGTCCAGAATCTGATAATAGTAATAATAATAATAATAAATTTTTTAATTTTATTTTTATTACCTCTAATCCTTATTTCTACTCTTTTCTTCTTATCTCAATCAACTTCTTTCCTTTATTTTTTATTATTATCCATACGCCGCTTTCTGAAAACTATACGATTCAGTACCGTACACAGTGCGAAGATTCCTAAAAGGACGCCTATGTATCTAAACCAATCACGGATTTGCGTACTTAAAGTATCGAGAAGTACCAAAAATTTAAACTTTAAAATCTTATAATATTAAAAAGAATAATCAACTATAAAACAAGCACTGCTGTCCACTGATCAATCTGACAGCAAAAGATCTCCCTAAAAACGATCCTTGAAGCGTAAAACAACTAATGTTCGTGTTCATCATGTTCAGGAGCGTCTAATTTTTCCGCATTGTAAGGCATAGTTTCCAATCCAAATCTCAAGGACTCCATACCAAGTTTCGTCCGTAATGGCCGTCGCAACGAACGCAGCAGAACTGGGCGTCAAAAAGAAAAACTAAATACCCGGCCACCCTTCAACATTGATACATTCCATCGTACATAGATAGGGATGCAAATGGTATCCGGTATTATTTGGTATTATTCGGTATTATTTGGTATTTTCTAGGTATTTGGTATTATTTGGTATTTGGTATTTTTTTATACCAAATAATACCAAATAATACCAAATAGTTTATATAACTAAACAGTTAGCTTTTAAGCGATAAATTCTGCATATTTTGCGACTGTATACCATGTCAGAGCTCTTCTGTTCAGAGTTTTCTCTTTATTTCTAATTTACTAGAAGTTTAACAATGCAGATTCGCAGAACAACACGTCTCTTTACCGTTTCTGAGCAACAAAATACCAAAAAATTCTGACCAGTTTAACTTATAACAACCATTCATGGAAAATTCTCAAAAAGTGGGAGGGGGCTCCCATGAAACGACGCAAGGCGATTTTGGGAGAAAGGGGGTCCGAAAAATCGGGATTTTGGACCGACGTCGTTTATGGACGGCCCCTTTATCGAGACCGAGCCTAGACCGCAAACATCACAACGTGCTTGCCCATTTCCCGAGTCAGTGAAAAACCATCAAATTCTGCTCGTTTTCTTTCTCGGCATGACTAGATTTCTTTTAGATGCAACAAAAACTCTTCCACTGAGGCAAAACTAATATATTTTTGCTGAAAAAAACAAAAAGTATGATTTTGCGCTAATTACAAACAGCTAGCGACCTGTTTATAAACTATTTGGAATTATTTGGTATTATTTGGTATAGAAAATACCATCTAGTATTTGGTATTTGGTATTTGGTATTTTTTATACCATTTGCATCCCTATACATAGAAAAGTCAAAATTTACGCCCACCAAATTAATGCGAACATTGATCTACCCTGCTAGTTTTCCGCTCGACGTCAGATATTCCTCAGCCTACACTCACACTTTCAAAAACCAGTATACTTAGCATACAACGGAACACCCTTTAATCGCTTTAAAATTTTAACTGACAAATCTATATACATTCAAACCACCACCATATCATGCGTCAACATGACTTCCATCTTTGAACCTAAACAATACCAATGTTCCCACAGACACAGACCTGTAAAACGCGTTCTTGTACAAAACAAAAAAAAGCTATTTTCAAGTCTCGTATATAGAAAGCTCAGCGCGCGCCAAATTTAAACGTATAAACTATTATTGGTACGAATAAACTGTCAACAATACATTTTTGCGGGCTTTGGCGCGCTGCCGCGCATTCAAGATTTGTTTGTCACGCTCAGTGAGTAATTATTCACGCACCCTCCGACCATCCCCAAAATCAATCTAGGTGTCTGACTGTCTGATGGATGAGGAAGATTTAACCAAAAAGTATTAGAAGTAGTGTGTCTGCTCCAGGGATGCCTAGCAAATTGAAACTTGAATTTGATATTATGGTATGGTATAAAGTTGGCGATTTGAATTCGATGTGGTATGGTATAGTATACATAGAAGGGGCGTTTGGTGTGGTACTAGTACTAAATTCAAAGATTTATTATACTACTAATTAGTTTGGCATGGTAGGCATCCCTGCTGCTCAGTGCTCACCGAATCTGGGCTAGCTCTGACACAATAATTAGGCAATTTGAATGGCTTTGCGAGACAAAAACTGAAGCTCATGTGCACCTCCTGTGTAGCAATAAGTGAAGCTCAGTAGTGGTTCACTCATTCTGCTGGTTAGCAACTACTGTAGGCTGACAGAGCGAGACGTCTGCGTTTGGCTGAGAGAGAAGCATGGCTGAGAACACCAGCCAGACTTTCATTCAAACCGATCAACTGGTGATTGGTCTGCTCTACTTTCTGACGCCGATTGTCGAGGCACTCTTCTATCTGCCGTGCATGTTGGTGATGCGCAACGACCCTGAGCTTAATCAAAACAGCTGCATCAAAGTCAGTTCAGTTTTTATCTCATACAGCCTTGGCAGAAAATCGGTTTGCGTTTTAATTTTGCACTGAACTAAAAGATTTTCTGCTCTGCTCAGTACAACTCGGTGGCCTTAAGTTAAAATAATAATTGTGCTATTATTCCAGCTGATGTATCACTTGGGCTTGGCTGACTTTTTCAACATGAGTCTGCAAATGTTTGGTGGCCTCATCACCGCCACCGGTTGGTTCCGTCTCTGGCCCTACTGGCAAGCTATAATAATTGCACCAAAATAAATCAGAAGAATAGTTTCAGGCTGAACCAGGTGGCGGGTGCAGTGGTGAGCGGGTTTGGCTGGTATACGGCCTTGGCTCTCATCTACATAATCGCCCTCAATCGCTGCATAATCATGTGCTGTCCGCCACACTGGAAAGACAGAGTTTTCTCTCCAACAGCTACTCAAGTATGTCACATTCATCTTACACCTGTGTTGTCTGTGTTGGCCTGACCTTTTTTCGAGCTTTCAGAACGCTTTTAGAGCGGTGAAAAATTGCATTGCCAGTGAGGGTTGTGCCTTCTGAACATGAAGCATAACTGCATCAGCTAATTTAGTTGGTTGTGTTACCTTAGTTGAATTGATTCTGCAAGTTTCCCAAAAATTGACTAGGTATGTAATACTGGGTATACCTACATGTACGTAGTTATAGTTACCTAGTGAAGAGAGTTTACTTGTTTTTATACGGTAGTGGGAGTAGACATGGAAATGGTCAGAGAGGTCGTAGTAGTAATGGTAGAAGGTTGAGACAAACAATGGACTAGTGGTCGTGGTCGTGGTCGTGGTCGTGGTCGTGGTCGTGGTCGTGGTCGTGGTCGTGGTCGTGGTCGTGGTCGTGGTCGTGGTCGTGGTCGTGGTCGTGGTAGGAGTAGGTAGTAGTGGTAGAGGGAGTGGGTTCACACAACAACAACCCAACAAAATTTTGGTCTCGGCACCAATAAACAGAGTTTACTTGTTAAAACAAACAAAACAATGAATATACAGACTAGAGGAGTGGGTTAAATACACATTTCTTTCACTAGTTAAAAAGTGCTCAGGTATGGTTGGCGCTGGCCTGGCTCTACGGATTCGTCTGGACAGTGGTCTGTTTGACCCCTTGGGGCAGTTTTATCTACATCCCCTCCTTGTACGCCTGGTACTACGATCCCGACAAGCAGTGGTACAGCACTCTGACTCGCGTTTCTTGGTGGCACAGCCTGGTCTTGGTCAACGGCTCTGCTGTCTTTTACGTGCTCATTGTGCTGCACATGCGGTTTGTGGTAAGTCTCGCAAAAAAACAAAGCATTTTTCAGTAGAGGTGTGTTTGTTCAGCTGTCAACTGAGCTGGTAGACGTGAGTGAGGAACGAAAGCAGGAACGAAAGATAGTACTGCAAGCGGCTCTGATCTGTGGATACACCTTTGTAACTGATCAGTACTGGCACTTGGCCCCCTACCTCCAAGATTTCCAGTACGCCTATGCCGTTGGCAACATGACTTGGATGTGCAACTGTGCCATCAACCCTCTCGTCTATTTGGCCCTCAACCAGTACTCTTTGCTTATACGGTCAATAATAGCAGGGAACATAACATAAACATATGATAACTGGTACCACGGTACTGTCATGTAGGGACGAGAACACTGTTGGAAAGTCCGGGGTTAAGAAAATAGGTTCAGGTTCAAGTCAAGACCAATATGGAAATTTTCAGGTTCAAGTCGATCTTCTAAAAAATCCTGGACAATAGGTTCAGGTTCAAGTCCACTGAAATTAACAAACAATGTAGAAATTTTACACTATTTGCAACTTTTCTGGACCCTATAAGCATGTCCACTAGCAGTGAAAGGTCCAGATCAGACTTTTTATCGGGCAGTACTTTCGTTTCTGACTTTTTTCAGTTTGAAAAACAGGTGTAAAATATGAAGCCATTAAGAGCCATTTTCTATAAGAGCGGTACGATGAGCGGCGGATGGCCAAATCTGACCCCCACTTTTTATTGGCTCATTTGAAAGTCCTATACATGGAATGTTTAAAACCGAAGTATCTCCCGGATTTACCCACTACTTAGCTAGAAAAGTGGGAAAACGCCCAGGGCACGATTTTCGGGCGTTTACGGAAATGGTCATTTCTCTTGAACCACTAGGCCTAGAGGGCCCAAACTTTAAACATTTGTAGAGGAAGTGTTGTGCTACCATAACTGTTGTTTGTAGCCGCCTAGCCTTCTCCATAATCTAGAATCGACGCTCCAAACTGGAGGTGCTCAAATCAGTTTTTCGGCTACTGTCGCTACAAGGCATGGAAGTTTTCAATTTCCTTTTGCGCACTATTTGGACTAACCATTGGCTATTTATCGCACACAAAATTTTTTTGGCAAAAGTGGCATATTGCCAAAAAATGAAATTTTCGTTTTTTTGCAGAATAACCGGTATTTTGCTGTTTTTTCGCACAATCTAGTTGTGCTAGCCTATTTTTCGGTGGAGAAATCGATTCCCCATGCCAAAATTAGGTACAGACAATGTTTTGCTTGTAATTGGAAAAAAATTCTATTTTTTTGGTTTTTACTGCATAATGTGACAGTTTCGATTTTCTGCGTAAATATAGTTGTTCTAGACTATTTTGTTGTGCAGAAATGAATTCTGCATGTCAAAATTACTTAGAGCCAATGATTTTCTTGTAATTTTGTTATCAGTTTATAATAAATAGATTTGACGCTCCTTTTGGCATATTCGAATTGCGGAAGCTGAAACCCAGATTGCTATGTTTGCATGTTTGCAGTGGCGCATCCAGGATTTTGGAAAGGGGCTGGGGTGTAAAATTTTGAAAGTGACTGGTTGGGCCGCTGTCCAACCAGGGAAAGAAAATTTAGCAAAATCTCCTTTAAAAAACGCGTTTAAAAGACATTCCGTCCAAGCTTAAAATTAACAGAAATTACAAGTTTTAGTGCTTTAAAATGACCTGGTTGGGCTTATGCCCGACCAAGGCGAGAAAAATTTGAAAATTTAGCCTTCAAAAAGCATTTAAAAGGCATTCTGAGCACAAAATAGACAATCTTGGTAATAATTCATATTACACACGTTACCCTACATATTACACACTATACTACACGTATTTTAAGCTTGGAATGTCTTTTAAACGCGTTTTTGAAAGCAAATTTTGCTAAATTTTCTTACCCTGGTTGGGCACATACATGGGCCGAGGGGGTGTGGGGGTATACCGCTCCCCCTCGCCGGCCATACCCCCTCCCAGAGGGAGAAAATTTTCGCTAATTTAAGGCAAAATAGGCGTTTTTGGCCTTTTTTCGGGACCCCCCCCGCGGTCTCCATACCCCCTCTGGATTTATCCTGCCCATGTATGGTTGGGCAGCGGATTTCGGAAAGGGGCGGGGTGAAAAATTTTGAAAGTGACTGGTTGGGATTTTACACCTCCACCCCTTTCCGAAATCTTGGATACGCCACTGCAAACATAGCAATCTGGCTTTCAGCTTCCACAATTCAAGTATGTCAACAGGAGCGTCAAATCTATTTATTATAAACTGATAACAAAATGACAAGAAAATCGTTGACTCTAAGTAATTTTGAAATGCAGAATCGATTTCTGCACTACAAAATAGTCTAGAACAACTATATTTACGCAGAAAATCGAAACTGTCACATTATGCAGTAAAAACCAAAAAAATAGATTTTTTCAATTACAAGCAAAACATTGTCTATACTTAATTTTGGCATGTGGAATCGATTTTTCCACCGAAAAATAGGCTAGTACTACTAGATTGTGCGAAAAAACAGCAAAATACCGGTTATTCTGCAAAAAAACGAAAATTTCATTTTTTGGCAATATGCCACTTTTGCCAAAAATATTTTGTGTGCGATAAATAGCCAATGGTTAGTCCAAATAGTGTGCAAAAGGAAATTGAAAACTTCCATGCCTTGTAGCGACAGTAGCCGAAAAACTGATTTGAGCAGCTCCAGTTTGGAGCGTCGATTATAGATTATGGAGAAGGCTAGGCAGCTACAAACACCAGTAATGGTAGCACAACACTTTCTCTACAAATGTTTAAAGTTTGGGCCCTCTAGGCCTAGTGGTTCAAGAGAAATGACCATTTCCGTAAACGCCCGAAAATCGTGCCCCGGGCGTTTTCCCATTTTTCTAGCCCAGTAGTGGGTAAATCCCGTTGATACTTCGGTTTCAAACATTCCATGTGTAGAACTTTCAAATGAGCCAATAAAAAGTGGGGGTCAGATTTGGCCGTCCGCCGCCCTCCTGAAGAAAACCGTACCGCTCTTATATAAAATGGCTCTTAAATTTCAATGCAATCCAACCGAAAATTCAACGAATTTTGCCTAAAATTGCACTCTAACTTTGAACCTACTGTATGTGAATAAGTCCAATAAAACAAAAAAACGGGACAGGTTCAAGTCCGGCTCAAATAGAATAGGTTTAGGTTCAGGTTCAAGTCCACGAATTTCAGGTTAAAAACCTATTAAAGTTCAGGTTCCGTCGGACTTGCCAACAGTAGACGAGAATGAATTCTAAAACATTCAATTATAGGCTATTGTTTTAAAGAGAACGCTCTTCAGATTCTAAAGAATCAATTTCCACCTTTCTGCTGTCATCTGATCCCGAGTTATGAGGGAAAAATTAGTTTGGATCGAAAAATTGAGCCTCAAAAATGGCCAGCAAGGTGATAAAATGTGTTTTTATGTCGAATTAAATTAAAATCCAAAATTTTTGCCAAATCGGAGACAAAAATTTGTGATTTGTCCAGAGGTTAAGTAGCAAGAGTCGAGTCCTAGAAAAGTCGGTGTTGTGCAAAATCCTTAATCCATACGAAAAATTACTCCCTATCTTCTACACTGCAAAATTGTTACTCCTCTTGCAAAATTATTACTTTCTTACTTTTCTTGCAAAATCCTTACTGCCTAACTTGTTGTGTCGGTTATGCATAGAATTTGAACAAATTTTGCCCCAAGTGTTTGAGATAGGACGCTTTATAAATGGCGTTAAACTGTTGTTGACGACTGAAAAGATAATCATCTACTGATGGCTCTTAAAATTGCAATTTTCAATCATATTATAATCTAGCTTTGGTGCTCAGGCAGCTCCAGTCGGGTCCCATTTATCTACTAGCCATCACCGGCGTTCGGTGGCCAGGGTTCGGCTTTGTGTCGACAATTAAATCTTTGCGACAAAAACTTGTCCCGCCGAGTGGATGAACGTACCTAGGGCCCATGGCACGCGCACAGCACCTTCGCGCGCGATCTAAACCATTACACCAATTGTGCCGACTGTTATCCCTTACTGTCAAATGAAGGCTAACTTAGCCAAGCTTCGCTCTTCTAGACGCATATCAGACAAAGTGAAGCAGATGTGTCGCTGTAGCGCAGAGAAGAAACCTGGTCCGCCACAGCAACAGGATTCGCGACTAGCTTGGCCTGCTGACTAGCAGCTTTAAATCACACGTGTAGTAAAGGTGCATTCATTCATATTCGTGTAGAAAAGATCGCTTGGCGACTTTTCTGTAGGGCGATACGTTTGTAATCTACGCACCGACACGCCACGCCATCAACAACACCTGGAAGATGTGGCGCGGCATGTTGGTCCGTAGATTACAAACGTGTCGCGCTACAGAAACGTTGCCAGGCCATCTTTTTATGCACCATAACTGCCCTCTGTTTAGGCAGACCACGAATCGCCACCCAACCCTAAGCAGACGATTTTTGACTCCTCAGATTTTTCTTTTTTTTTATTTTTTTGGGAGCCCAAGCTCATTTGCAACCTAACAAGGTCGCCGTGAGGACCGAAGGTACAGATAAGACGTGGCCACATTTTTAGCCGGTAACTACGGTATATTCCAATGTGGTTGTTGTTATTACTCGTGTGTTTTGTTTACATCTTATACGATTTATACGTTTATGTAAGTTTATTGGTTATTTTTCTTCCTCGTCGCGAAATTAACCTATGTTCCTTGTTGTACGTACATACGTACGTACGTACTGTACGAATTTTAGAAAGCATCAAATAAATGAAATACAGCATAAATCCTCAGAGTTATTTGGATTTCTCTGCATACTCATGGGTGTGTTTTCTCGAATTTCAGTGTAGTTTCTGTTTTGATTGATACTATACAGATAATAATAAAATGACATTCCTTCCAACAAAACAATTACCGGAGATTTCTGCTTATAAGACCACCATAGTTAGAAGACCATGGTCTTATACTACTGTAGGTTTTTGTTTGCAGTTATAAGACCATGGTCTTCTAATAGGTGGTCACAAAACTGGGTTCATTGTAGTGTTGTTATGACTACTAGTCAAAGTCAAAGTCATAGTTAATACTTTTGTGATATCGCAGTCAAACGGACAGGTAGTCAAAGTCAAAGTTTGACTACCTTCGTTACCATATATACATAGTCAAACGAAGACCAGGTTGTCAAACCGTTTGACTATGACTACAGTTTCTTATAAGCAGCAGGCATTTCAAGCATATTTTCCACATTTTTATAGTTCGCAACTAAATATTTTATAAATTTGTTTCATTTTTAGCTTTTTTAGAAGGCAAACAACCGTTTTCTCTAAAATTATGAACTTATAACAGGTGTGAGTCAGAAAATGTCTCCTTGATGCAAGGTAAATTCCACAGTTTCGTCAGGGTAAAAATTATGACATATGTACAGTACAATACCTTTCTTATGGAGCAAAGAAGAACAAGAGAAAAAGAATAAGAACTAATATGACTTTACACCAAACCAAAGTGGGTATTTGTCTAATGTGTTTCCGAAAGATGTTTCTGCATTGAAATTTTTGAAAATTAAAAAATTCTGAATTAATTATTAGCAGTTAACTATACTGTAAATTTCAACGTAAACGATTTGTGGACTCAATCAAAGTCATTTTTGACTGACGCTTGGCGACTGAATCGTATAAATCGCTGAAAATGTCAGTTTTGCTCTGTCTCAAAAAGTAGTCAAAGTAGTCAAACCCGTGGCCATGGTAGTCAAATGGTTTGACTACAATATAGTCAAATTTGACTACCCTGGTATTGTACTCAAACGAGTGGTAGTCATAGTCATAGTCAAACGGAAATTTTGGTATTGTACAGTAACAACACTAGTTCATTGACACCCATTTTCCAGTTAAAAGACCATGGTTTTAGTTTAATTGACCGATTTTAGCACGCAATTATCTGCTTTTAAACTAAACAAAAGCTGTCCATCGTGAAAAAAACAAAGGCAGAAGCATACATGTAACAGGTCATCCGCCGATGGGGGGAGGGGGGTTGGGGGGGTCTGGGGGCGGCCGGGGGGGGGGGGGGTCTAAGCCAAAATTTTGGGGGAGGGGGGTGGGCACTAAAAAACGCTCAAAAATCGAGAAAAATCGCCAAAAAACGCTAATTTGGGCTGAAATACAGCTAAAAAGTGCTGTTTTGCAGGCGATTTTGGCAATTTTTGTGTGTGAAAGTGTAAAAAATTGCAAAAATTTGCTCGAAAATTTACTTGCCAGAAAAATCGGAGGGGGGTGGGTGAAATCGTCTCGGGGGGGGGGGGGGTCCCCATCTGGGGGGGTCTGGCCTAAGTCGGGTGGGGGGCAGACCCCCCCCCCAGACCCCCCTGTTACATGTATGGGCAGAAGTATATAATAATCTAGGTAAAACATGATTCTGATTTTTGTTTTGAACACAATACACTACCTGCTATGCTTCAACACTAAATTTCTTTTTGTAATTTCAAGTAAAGTTCTACAAGTCAAGCGAAAAATGGTCAGGCATGTCTGGAACAACAATCTAGGTGAAAAACAAATTCAACTTTTGGCCAAAAACCCTTGTTTGCAGTGAAATAACGTTTTCCAGCTAGAAGACCATGGTCTTCAAAAGGGCGCCAAAAGTAACCCTAAATTTGGGCATTTTCCAGTTATAAGACCAGGTCTTAGTGGAAAACTCCGGTACCTACCGGGTTTTTCGTCCGGCACAAATTTGACGATAAAGCATAGACTAGACTGCTAAAATCATTTACATTGTACGAAGGCAAATTTAAGAGCCGGTTTTTCTAAGGGTCGACTCTTCCCGGACAACTTTATGTCTCCGATTTGGCTAAAATTTTGTATTTTGGCATAATTTAACCTAAAAAGATGTTTTATCACCTTTCCGGTCGTTTTTGTGAGACTCAATTTTTCGACCGAACCTCAGATCTCGGCTTATAACTCCGGAACCAGTGAACGTATGAACTTGCGGATTGCATATTTATAATCTCATGAGCGTTCTCTTTCAAACGATACCCTACATGACCAAATTCCAGACAAAAATTGTTTTTCGAACCCATTCTGGGTCAAATTTGACCCCCTCAAAGGTATTGACCCCCACTTTTTTATTTCATAAAAATGTAGCGCTATCTATTCACTTTTGATAGCACAAAAAAAATCGAGAAAAAAAATGTACATCTAATTGAGTTTTTGGGCCTTGAAAGTTGTCAGGTCGAAAATTTGCCCAATAAAAGATTGCCTTGTAAAGGAGCATATCCTTGTCAATTTTGAACCGAGTTCAGTGATTTTTTTGCACACATATTGCACTGTGTCCCTGGCACATACTGCACAAATCTGACCTTGCTGGCTCTTGCTTGGCGCCAGTTCTACGCTTCTTAGTCACATTTCAAGATACATTAGTTTACATAGCAAATAGAATTTTCTGATAATCTGCAATATCTTCCTGATAATTCGACAGTTGCGACTTTGTTAGTGTCTTTTTTGCCGTCTTTTCACTAGGTACCTACTACATACCTACAACTAGACATCTATCTGGCCTGTGTCAAGGTTCGGTAACGACATCTACAGACAGCATATTTGTGGTTTCGCTGTTTCGCTGATGACTGTTATGGGATAAGCTTAAGTTATAAATACAATGGAAGGAACAGTTGCAGTTTCTTGCTTAGTTGTACTTAAGAAAATTAACCTACATGAGTTCGTATTTAGAAAGAGGAGCAATAAAGCTAAAGTTTGTTGCTGCTGCATACAGCATGAACCCATGAGAGTGTTTAGAAACAAGTAATAGTCAGATTCAATTAGCTAAAGTGATGCAGCAAGCATACAAGTTGTCTGGAAAGCCATGCACTGACTTTGTTGCTAGTGATCATGTTCAAGGCAGCATTATAGCAGCATTTCATGCTGGAAACTCAACCGGTTGCTTTCAACATAGCATGGAATTCCGTGGAATTGGTGGAAAGGTTAACAAACTGTTTGTTGATGCTCTGAACACTGTATGGCCACCTCTGGAAAAGCAGTTATACCACACAACAATTGAATTCCCACTATATAGTATAACTTTCACTGGTCACTCATTTGGAGGTGCTCTAGCACTTATTGCATAATCTGACTTTGCATTTACTATACCTGTATTGCAACAAAGAATTTCGCTCTACACCTATGGGCAGCCAAGGGTTGGTAACTTTGAATTCGCAAAACAGTTCTTTCTCCATGTTCCTCATGCTTGGCGTGTTGTGAAGGCCAATGATTTCATGGCTAACTTTCCAGACTGCGATGGAAGTAACAAACAGTTGTAGTATTTTCTGTGTTTGTCTATTAGGATGAAATTTTAGGCGCAACAGTTGAGTGCACAGCATCATCCACTGATGCTTACTATCACAGTGCTCTTGAGGTGAGTAACCTAAGTTAAGACTTGGTTGTGTATTTACGTATTACCTGGCTTTAGGTACAATATGCACATACTATGCCATTGACAGTGGAATTATCTAAACCAGTTATTACTTATGAAATCTGCAACAGTTATCCTCTGTTTGAAGACCAAAAATGTTCAGTAAGCAAGACTACTAGTCCATGTTTGTCAATAATTGGTGCACCTGTAGCTTGTCTATTAGCTGGGTTCGGCTGGTGCTAGCATTGAAGAACAACAACAATAACAGCTTTATGTACGCACATATACACCAGAGCAAGCCAGTGATAACCCAACAGGGTTACATGCGAGGTAAATCACTTAGGCAAACCGGCCTTACTCTTGTACTTTTGTGGCCAAAAACACTTTCAATCGATCTCAGTACAGCAGTTACATATTCAACTATAAGTTTATTGTTCATACCCACGCCAGTGACCAGGAGTGTCAATCAATACATACATACAGTTTTGATCATACATGTAACAGCTCATCCGCCGAAGGGGAGGGGTCTGAGCCAAAGTTTTGGGAGGGGGTTGGGCACTAAAAAACGCTCAAAAATCGAAAAAATCGCAATTTTTGGGTTAAAAATCGCTAATTTAGGCTGAAATACAGCTAAAAAGTGCTGTTTTACAGGCGATTTTGGCAATTTTTGTGTCTGAAATTGCAAAAAATAGCAAAAATTTGCTCAAAAAATTACTTGCCAGAAAAATCGGAGGGCGGGGGGTCGGAAAAATCGTCTCGGAGGGGGCCATCCGGGGGGCTGGCCTAAGTCGAGTGGGGGCAGACCCCCAGACCCCCTGTTACATGTATGCTTTTGATGAACTTCAGGCAGCCATGTAGCATACTTTGGAGAAACAATTGAGCAAGCTTGCAGTCCAATTAATGCCAAGACTAAATTATCCATAAGCTGTCACAGTTGCCTACTGAAGAACCTCTATGGACAGCCAAACTGTGTGTGGTTTTTTGTAAACTTTGCTTTGTAAACTAATGTATCTTAAAATGTGACCAACAAGCGTAGAACTGGCGCCAAGCAAGAGCCAGCAAGGTCAGGTTTGTGCAGTATGTGCCAGGGACACAGTGTGCAAAAAAACACTGAACTCGGTTCAAAATTGACAAGGATATGCTCTTTACAAGGCAATCTTTTATTGGGCAAATTTTCGACCTGACAACTTTCAAGGCCCAAAAACTCAATTAGATGTACATTTTTTTTCTCGATTTTTTTTGTGCTATCAAAAGTGAATAGATAGCGCTACATTTTTATGAAATAAAAAAGTGGGGGTCAATACCTTTGAGGGGGTCAAATTTGACCCAGAAGGGGTTCGAAAAAACATTTTTGTCTGGAATTTGGTCATGTAGGGTATCGTCTGAAAGAGAACGCTCATATGATTATAAATATGCAATCCGCAAGTTCATACGTTCACTGGTTCCGGAGTTATAAGCCGAGATCTGAGGTTCGGTCGAAAAATTGAGTCTCACAAAAACGACCGGGAAGGTGATAAAACATCTTTTTAGGTTAAATTATACCAAAATACAAAATTTTAGCCAAATCGGAGACATAAAGTTGAGATTTGTCCGGAGGTTAAGGAGCAAAAGTCGATTCCTAGAAAAACCGGCTCTTAAGAATCGGGTCGTACGCACCTAGCCAGTGGCGTATCCAGGATTTCGGTCGGAAAGGGGGTGCAAAATTTTGAAAGTGCCTGGTTGGGCCGCTGCCCAACCAGGGTAAGAAAATTTAGCAAAATTTGACTTCATAATCGCGTTTAAAACACATTCAGGGCTTAAAATTAACAGAAATTACAAGTTTTAGTAGTTTAAAGTGGCCTGGTTGGGCTTCTGCTAAGAAAATTTTGAAAATTTAGCCTTCAAAAACGTTTTTAAAAGGCATTCTGAGCACAAAATAGACAGTTTTTCTACATAATTCGTTAGTTTCGCTTATTTTTGACAGACTTTCTCTTCCTACCTCCACCGCAAAGGGGGGTGTACCCACCCTACACCCGCTGGATACGCCACTGCACCTAACTACTGTTGTTTGAGTATGTGATTTTCAGGAATTGGTTCCGTCATACATGTAACAGGTCATACGCCGAAGGGGAGGGTCGTTGGGTGGTCTGGCGCCGGCCGGGGGGTCTGAGCCCAACTTTTGGGAGGGGGTTGGGCACTAAAACGCTCAAAAATCGAAAAAATCGCAATTTTTGGCTAAAAACCGCCAAAAATCGCTCATTTGGGCTGAAATACAGCTAAAAAGTACTGTTTTGCAGGTGATTTTGGCAATTTTTGTGTTTAACAATCTGTGCCATGGTTATGTGCTTGAGACAAAAACAAAAACTTTATAGTGAATTTGGAAATTTGGAGATAAAACAAACAAAGACATGAATGCAGAATGATTAACTGAGCCATTAATCGCTTTACTGGCTTGTAAAAAAGTCATAAAACTCTGTTTTGTGAGCAAATGAATCAAATCAAACAAACTATAATGAAGCTAACAATTAACAATCGAATTGAAGATTTCAAAAGCCAACTTTCTTCTCTTCCCACTCGCACGAAATCCGAACTGTTTGTCTTGCTACCAATTGTCTCAGATTTAACTTCCACCAAGTCTGCTACTGAAAAATTATAGATAAACGATAAAGCGTTTGCTAACTCTAAAACCTGCTTTTTATACCATTTTCTTGACTCCAACCCACTACCGTTAGCAGGTTTTCATTCGATGATGCCAATTGGCTTTCATTTCTACTGATACCAAAAACAGAATGATTTTTAATCGAATTTGAGTGAGCGCAGAGCTGTCCGAAAATCGTAGGTAGCAAAAGAAGGCTGCACGCTCCCAGACAGAAGGTAGCAGACATTTTCTAAAGCGCAAGTAAACAAAGAGCAACGTAATCGGCGGCAACTTTTACATCAACAGAGCAAAAACAGCGTCGCTCCCGGTTTTCTTCAGTTCGTTATCATCTGTTTTGTTGCGGTGGATCTGGGCAGGATTTCGATGCGTAATGGCCAGGTCGGCATCTTATATAGCTCAACAGAAATTTCTAAACTATAACAATGCAAACGGCTATATCTACGTAGAGAAAGTTCTAGAAAGCCACGCCCACCAACCAATCGGAAGCGAGGCACAGAATGTTCTAGAAGCAATAATAATAATAGCACTCATCATACTTTCTACTTAGAAACACTGCTGATTGGGTATACCGAACCCATGCCCAAAAATGGGTATTTTAGGAATTAGTGATGTAAAAAATTAATTTAATTGTAATTGAAATTCGCATAATTGGCCCGTCTTTAATTTCAATTCAATTAATTTAATTTAATTGAAATTCAAAAGTTGGGCCATAATTTAATTGTAATTGAATTGAAATTCGCCTCGAATTTCAATTATATTTTCAATTATTTCCTGTGGTGAATGTAAGGAAATGCGTAAGTATTAGAGAGTATTAGAGTATTAAAGAATGACTTCAAAGAAACCCTATATAGGGTTTGTCACCTCTTTCTCTCTGACCTCGGATGGATGGATGGATCGTGCGGCAGGGCGTTAGGCCACACTGCGGGCCCATCACGCACATCCACATCCTGCCCTTCCTTCGCTGCCTTCAGTACTAGCGGGCACACATGCTCGGTGTCAGTCTGGGCGGGTCTCAGTGGTAGCTGTCGCCGTTCCCGATGTCCCAAGCTCCCAACACATATGTGGTTGCTATTGTAGCTTAGGTGCAACGGCAGATCCAGTCGGTTCCCATTTACCTACTCGCTGTCACCAGCTTTCGGTGGCCTGGGTTGGGCCTTGTGCCAACGACCAACTCTTTGCGGCAAGAAAATTGCACCGCCGATTTGATGAACGCACAACCACACGCACAGTGACTTTGCGGCCTAAGCCATTACACCAGCCGGCTGACATTGACCTCACTTTGTTTTGTAACGTTTTATGCTCTGCTTTTTATTTCGTAGGTCATAAAAATCAAAACGGTGATTTTTTCTGTATGGTGGGATTACACCCCTTTTTTGGCGAAGGCACCTAGGAAGTGTTGTTCAAAAATGCTGAAAACCTTTAGATTATGTACTGATATATAATAATGAACTAACTGTAAATTTCCCCCAGAATGTCATTTTATGCGTTTTTAGAAGGCAACTTTTAAAAATATTCTCGGCTGGTTGGGCAGCACGCTATCAGGTGTCTCTAAGCTTTTACAAAAACATTTTTCGAAGTCCTGGGTCACTGTTACTGTCTTTTAACAGCAAAAATACAACAATTTTAAAAAAATTGAAAAATAATTGAAAAAAATTGCATAATTGAAATTTTCCAAGGTTCCATAATTTAATTGAAAATATAATTGTAATTGAAAATAATGGAAAACTATTTCAATTAATTTAATTTAATTTAATTGAAATTAAAAACTGAGCCCATAATTTAATTGTAATTGAATTGAAATTCAAATTCCATAATTTTACATCACTATTAGGAATGCCTGCCTACCCAATAAATACCTACCGATTCCAGGTATTTTAATAAATACTGATATCGGGTACACCAATTATTTTGGGAATACCCAGGTATTTGGGAATCGGTATTTTTGTCGAGCTTAGTAAAATTCGCTAGTATGTAGTAGAAATCCTAAAATGAACTGTATGCAATGCAAATTAATTCTGTGTTTGTTCGATTGAAATTGCATATTTCTCAAATCTAACTTCACATCAAAAGGAAGGAAAGAAATGTAGGTATGTTTTTTGGCTGAATTACGGTGGCTGCTGAGGGTTAGCTACTGCACAAAAAACTAGCCAACTACGTAGTACAGACTGTAGTCTACCTACCGCACACGTACAATGTACTACGCCTACGTAGTAGCTTTGGTTGCTTTGTATGACACTAAATACTTACCTACGTATAAGATTAGTAATGAAGAAAACTGTACTAACTTCACTTCTCTGTTTGAATGCATTTTAAGAGCCATATTTTTTAAGAACCGGGCAGGTCCCCTTACTAGAGCGGAACATGAAATTTTCTGACCTATACTTTTTGTGATGAATCAACAGGTCTTTAGTAGAAAACACCACCACTGTGGTATTTTTGCTCTGCGATACCGCTTGGGGTATTTATTGCCTAAAACGTGATTTTGGACGTTTTCAACTGGTTCTCCAGTGCGCAATTGCCGATCACGATCGTATCTTCAGTAGTGTTTCCGATCAAATTAAAATTAAATAACAAAATTAAATTGTTTTGGCCAAAATCACCTAGTAAATAGCAATTTAATAACAATTAAATTTCTCGCGATGACTGTCAAACAAATTAAAATTATATTAAATTTCGTAAAATTGGCCTAGAAATTTGATATGAATTTGATTTAAATTTGCTTGGTTCGGCAGCTTCATTAACCAAAGTTTAGCTACAAAACAACGAGTTCAGTCAAAAGATGACCTTGTTCACGCTTATAGTAAAGATATCAACTCATTAAATGCTAATTTGTAGACCATTTGTCGCCATCTAAAGAAAGGTCAACTCAATTTGGACTGACACGACCCAGGTTTTGAGCTGTTTCCTCACGAATTGAGTATTGATTTTAGCAAATTTATATTTAATTCATATCAAATAACAAATTTGTATCAAATTAAATTTCAGAATTTGGGTACCAAGCAAATTAATAGCAAGCTATTTTCATCTGAAGGGTGAGCAAGCAAATTAATAGTTATTTAATTTCAAAATAAATTTACTCGGAAACACTAATCTTCAGCATAAATTAGTCTCACTATAACCACTGCACCCACAAAGTTTGGGGCTGATCGATTCAGACCAGCGTGAATACCGTTGATTTTAGGGGATAATTTAAAGTGAAAAATAATTTTTTGACGTCCCTCGTAGATTTTGACCATACTTTTAGGGTAGATAGAACACGTCGTCCTCTACACGTTGGTGTTTTCACTTTTTTGGCATCGGCCCCGTTTTTGAGTTATTCATGTTTTAATTTTCCAAAAAAATCTTGCGGTATCTTTTAGAATCATTCACAATTCCGGTCTCCATGAAGCTAGAGCGACCCGCAGTGGAGCGTTGGACGTAGAATGTGATGGGCAATCCAGCCATATACGCGAAATCGATCTACGACCACTTATACCAGAGTGGCACTAAGTCAAAATTTCGAACAAAAATGACGCAAGCTTCTTTTCTTCAGATTTTGGCACCTGCTGCCGAACTAATTGGTCAAATGGCGTAGATTCGGCCGTCAAATGATAGCTGAGATTCTTGCGATTCCGAAAAATGACCATATTTTTGCTCTAGAGCACCGTGTTCTCACGATATGGGCATTTAAATATATTTGCGAAGAAAATGACTGCACTTTTTATATCATCCTGGTCTGAAAGGTGACTCAAATCAATCATATGCAGGATACATAGCCGTGAAATCTGCATCACCTAATGCAATTTTCAACACTAATTAGATAAATTAGAGTGGTTTTTCAATATGACCAGTCCGGAGCGATTTATTTTCTCCTGGTGCCCTGGCATTCACACCGTCAGTGATTTATGAAACCGAAGCATCCTATTTAGGTGCATTGTTCTCAACTGATTCTGAATATGATCTTCTTTTGGCGGTAGGACAACTCAGTCGGTAGTTATGGAAATCTGAAGATTCATCAACATATACACTTTTGAGAGCCATAATCTTAAAATAGATAGGCTGTGTTTCAATACTTCTGAAGGGAATCTACCATCAATTAATAGTGTTCCTAGTCTATTTTGGCCTGCTGATTTCAGAAATGACCTTAATTTTTCTGTATATGCTCGAGATTTTGAGATATAACACTATCTACTTATTACACTATGTATGTTAAACTTGTAGTCGTAGATCGATTTCGCGTATATGGTTGGATAGCCCATCACATTCTACGTCCAACGCTCTACTGCGGGTTGCTCTAGCTTCGTGGAAACCGGAACTGCTAATGATTCTAAAAGATACCGCAAAAGTTTTTTTGGAAATTTTAAACATGAATAACTCAAAAACAGGGCCGATGCCAAAAAAGTGAAAACACCAACGTGTATAGGACGACGCGTTCTATCTACCCTAAAAGTATGGCCAAAATCTGCGAGGGAAGTAAAAAAATTATTTTTCACTTTCTAAAATAACCCCTAAAATCAACGGTATTCACGCTGGCCTGAATCGATCAGCCCCAAACTTTGTGGGTGCAGTGGTCATAGTAAGACTAATTTATGCTGAAGATATGACCGCGATCGGCAATTGCACACTGGAGAACCAGTTGAAAATGTCAAAAATCACGTTTTTGGCCATAAATACCCCAAGTGGTATCGCAGAGCAAAAATACCACAGTGGTGGTGTTTTCTACTAAAGACCTATAGATTCATCACATAAAAAGTATAGGTCAGAAATACTGTTGATAGGGTATACCGAACCCATACCGAAAAATGGGTATTTTTTGGAATACCTACCCAATAAATACATACCGATTCCAGGTATTTTAATATATACCCATACCGGGTATACCGATTATTTTGGGAATACCCAGGTATTTAGGAATCGGTACTTTTGTCCAGCTGAATGCATTTTTAATCGAAAATTTCCTATGATCACATTGTCTTCTTTGTGATTTTGCATTTTTGGGGCATGCAGAAACACATTCCATTACGATATCCCTCCAAAACATCGAATTTGAATGATTTTTAGTCCTCTGACCCTATACTCCCTGTCCCAAACTTTGTCATTAGAAAGCGTTGGGCTAGTTTTGGCTTAACTTCACACTGCTCCTTAATAATCAAGTCTCTATGTACTTGATGTACAGTATTTTGTCACTACTCGTTAGATCTCCATACTGTACACTAGCAGGCCCTAAAACTACAGAACAATGGAAACATTTCTTTTAGCCCAAATTATTTACAGAAACAATTTTCATTTTCACTCCAGTAAACACTCCAGTTTTAAAACTAAAAAATAATTTCAAAAATTCCTAAAAACTGTAATGCCATTGCTTTTGATGGATTTTCTAGCCTCTGACCTTGGAAATGACTAAATTCATGGCCTTGTAAATGGGAAATTCAGTGTTTTGACTTTGTAAAACACATTTTCAGCAGATACCGAATAAATACCGGTATACCGGTATTTTTGCGAATACCTACCCATACCAAACCGATTCCTGGGTATGCCGAAAAATACCTCATACCGAACCGATTCCTGAAAATCCGATACCCAAACAACAATAGTCAGAAAATTTCATGTTCCGCCGCCTGCCTGGGTCTTATAAATAATGGCTCTTAACAGTTTACAGCGACTTTCTTTCAAACTGTTGTTTTATAATCGGCTCGCCTGTCTTGATCAGATACTACTTTACTGTCTGAATCACTTAAAATGAGCCAATTCGACGTGATCGGCCGCCGCGGTCAAACAACATCCAGTTTATTAGGTCATTTCTCCGTTTACTTTTTGGTGCTCTTTAATCTAGTCATTATTCTCTGTCGCTACCTACGTACTGTACGATGTCTGCCTTGGTGTATTTGTTGCTTTTCTCGATCGTCCCTAGCCAGAGTAAGTAGTACTTATACTTACGGTAGGTACACACTACACAGTCAGGCACTTTACACCGTTTATGGTACTGGCATCACCATGGGTGCCGGCACCATATATGGTACCTACCACTGCCATATACGGTACGAAATTTGAATGGAGTGGTACCATATATGGTACCGGTACAGTTACCGATTCGAAGGTAGGGCTACCATTTTGCGAAATTTTCGCGCACTTGTTGGGCAGCGGCCCAACCAGGCAACTTCAAAATTTTACATCCCCTTTGCAAAATCCAGGGTACGCCTTACCGTGCCGTTAAGTGTTCAAACTGGAGCTCCTCCCCCTTTGGTGTGCTGCCGAAAATTGATAAATACGTGATTATTTAATTGATATACAATTGTATTATATTAAGGGCGAGATCGCCCACAGAAACAACAGAGTCCCGGCTCTTTATCCATGCAAGTAGTAGATACTGTACGTTGTTCAATTATCCTCGCTATCCATTCACGCTGACCGACGCTGCGAAACTCCGCAAATGCATGGTTGGATCGGCCAATCTAAAATTTTTCCGGAATTTTGAAGACTCAACCGCAGGCAAAATTCCGAATATAGCCTGCGTTCTGCTTTTTCGAGTTTAAACGGTCTGGTGCAAAGGGATATGACCGTCTTATCGCTGACTGTTAGCATTTGTTGTTATTTCAATTTTCTGTTACAGACCGCGTAATGTAAGTTTAGGCTCAGAGCCGGTAGATCAAAGCAACATTAAACCCCTGCTGAAGCTTCACGAGTTCTGGTACGAAAATGCCATCGCTGCATTGTTGCAGTCAGTGCAAAGAGAGCTGATTAATGACCATTCGACTATTTATTCAGCTTCTGAACGCAGTTGCTTTTACCAAGCCAAGTTTCTGAAGTCGAAAGCCGAATGTGTGGCCAAACTGCTGGACACCAGAGACGTTTACGGAGGATCAGAAGTGGCATGGATAGGTGGATTTAGAATTTTCCGTGCCAAACGGTCGGTGCAAACCATGTCCCACATGCCAAATCTGGCACCGTCCTCTCATGCAGGCAGCGTTCCCAGGATGTTATGGAAAATCATTTTGGGAAATCGCAAGCCAAGCAACTGGAGAAGATCGCTGAAACGACTGCAAAGAGCCAAGCAGTTTTCTAGCTCCCCAGACACTCTTGGCTCGTTTGAAGTGCTGTCTCCTATATTTTTCCCGGTGGTGAGAGACAGCCCGACCAGCAATAAAATCTTGTCGCCTTCGCTCTTTTCTTTCGACCGCTCACACTCCCTATCTGTGCCTTCACTGATGAAAGGGATGCCTGTGAGTGAAAGAAATGCATGGCTGGACTTCATTGTCGACGCTTCAGGTAGGCCGTTTCTATCCTACTAGCATTTCTTTTACCCGTACCAATGACATAGCGATTCAAATCGTCTTAGACAGAGTTCTGATGACGGTAATCTACAAACGAGTAAAGTGGACCAGACCAAGTGAACAATATGTACGTATGTACTAGTGTTCCGACGATATCAAAATTCGTCGATATTCGATATCGATATCGATATCGATATTTTCAGCTCAATATCGATCGATATCGATATCGATATTTATAGTTATGCAAGAAAATCTCAAGATTTAAAAGAACAAACTGCTCTCACTGGTTATCAGTCAACCACTGATGCAATCAGCGATCTGATATCAATTAAGTAGAGAATCTAAGAAAGGTAGTTGCCCTTCTGAAGCCCTTCAATGAAAAGGTTGACCCCTCAGGCCGATGCCCCACCCTCATTAGGCATAAATGAGCTTAAACAGAATAGCTGTATTTTATCTTATTTTAATCACAAATATGACACAATCCTTGATTTTAGCAGAAAATCGGACTTTTTGCCATCCTTTCAACCACCCATCAGCCGTCGTTACCTCCTCCTAAAAATTTACCACCCCTCAGCTGAAATTCTAGCCCATGTCTGCTTCTGCCCTCCTGCTTCAAGTTTGTACAGTAGAGTGAGCAGCTCTTCAGTGTTGCTGCAGACATTTAACTCCTTGTAACACACATGTTGCCATATGGCAACATGATAGATCCGGAAAATGATATGTCCCGAGGTGAAAAATGAGATCACGTACTTTCCAAAATGAGATGTCAGCGAAAATACGGAGATATCCGTCCATCTATCATTTTTGATCTTAGGACAACTCATTTTTTTTAGGGATATGTCATTAATCGGCGTGATATGTCATTGCTTGGTTATGACTTGTCATCGTTCAGTACCTGCCCCGGCACGCCCTGGCGTGTTCGGTGATGTCCTCATGACGTCATTAGGTTATTTTTTGCTGCGCAATAGAATAGGCGTGTGTTGCACGTTTCCTGTGCAGTTTTTTGTGCTAGAAACAGCTAGAAAAACTGCTAGACTAAGGAGAAGCGTCAAATAGTGAAGCAGAAAGAGGTATTTTTATTTTCTTCCTCCAAAATCTTTCTTTTTGTGGGAAAAATAATCGAACGCTGGGTTCTTCTAAATGTAGTTTTGAATCCCGGTTTAAAGTGTCAGCCCTGAATTTTGTTCGTAAGAGGCCTCTGTTTCTTTTGGGAGGGCGCAGCGTTTTAGAATTGCTGGAATCGCCTCGTTCTAGGTAGGTAACTATTAATCAATTATTATTCGTCGTCCCTAAATAAATTAATTATCCGTCAACGTTCTGTTGGTTAGGGCTTAACTGACTTTTAGGGGTCCCTCCACTATAGGTAAGGTATATTAATTAATAGAGTGCGAACAATACCTGAAAAACCCAATACCCAATACTTGCGTAGCTGGGCCAAAAATTTCATTTCAGTGGACAGGTACATTCCAGTTGTGCACACAAGATTTATTGGTACTGCGATTAAAATTTTTAAGAGGCCTGATTGGGCCACTGCCCAAGCAGGACGAGAAAATTTTGAAAAACTACCCTTTCAGAAAGCATTTAGAAGCCATCTTGGGCGTAAAATTAGCAGAAAATAGCAATTTTGGTAGTTAGTATTTCGTAATTCAGTCGTGTTTCTTATTTCCGGCGAATTTTTTTTCTAACTCGGCTGCAAATTGTGTGCACCACCGCAATAGCCATGGGTACGGTACTGGTACATTATGGTGAAACTTCTAATGTCACCATTTTTACTTCTTACACTTTCGGAAATTCTACTAATGTTTAGTTGATTTAAGGCCAAAACAGCTTCCTAAACCCATACATGGGCCGAAAAAATCCGGAGGGGGTGGGGGGGTTGAGACCTCGGGGGGGCCGAAAAAAGGAAAAAAAACGCCTATTTTGCCTTAAATAAGCGAAAATTTCCTCCCTCCGGGAGGGGGTGGGTGGTTGGCCGAGGGGGTGGTATGGACGGCCGAGGGGGGGTATGGCCGGCCGAGGGGGAGGGGTATACCCCCCTTACCCCCCCGGCCCATGTATGCCTAAACCGTATTATCGATCAACTTTTTCGATTTTTCAGATCAATTTTTCCGGTCAACATCGATTTTTCTTTATTTTTACCTGTCCCAGTTAGTATTGGGTATTGGGGGGTAAAAACCCCAATACCCAATACCTGGAAAACACCCCAATACACCCAATACCCAATACCCAATACCAGTCGCACTCTATTAATTAATCACTATTATCTTTATTATTACTATATTATTGTTTATTAATTAATTAGGGGTCTTGTGTTGTGCCCCCTTTAATTGATGATTCCCTATAATATGATGATAAAACCCTAACGGCAAAAGTTAACAATCTGGGTCCCGCAGTGGCCGGCCAAATCGAGAATTGCTCTGGTCGTCGCATACACCCTATACTGATGGGTCTCTAGGGGTATTTTTATGTTTGGAAAACAGGCCCTCCGGAGTGTGCCCTATCGATATGTGTTGTTTAGTGAGTACAGAAGAATTTATGAGCTAAGATGAAAACCTGGAAGTACTCAATTTAATCAGTCGGTAACGTGTTATTTATTGGTTATATTGAAAAAGCCTGTGATCATTAGACTGCTGATGAATAAAGCTTTTAAACGATATATTATTTCAAATTCAGCTCTTCAATTGAGTTTTTATTTTTGTTTTACTACCAAGCAGCTCCAATTTCACTAATTCTTGTTTTACTAATAATTTTACTAATTTTACCACTATTTTACTACGATTTTACAAATCATTAGGGGCAATTTTGCATCAATATTCCTTTTCGTTTCTTTGCTAAATTATTCCCTATCACTAGAGACCTGCATGGACCGCCCTTATGAAAAAACAATCTTTGTGGTTCGGCCAGACTGAAATCCTCAAAAATGTTATGCATGGTGACCAGGCCCTGCCCGTGCAGGTCTCTCTCTAACTACAGTATCAACAATTGGTCTATTTAGTTGGTGATCGGAGGACTGGGAGCCACCGGTGGTGGGGGCGCGGCAGGCGGTATTACTGTTGCTAAGTAAATTATAATTATAATTTTAATTATATTTTTTAGAAATTTACTAATACAAGTAAATTATTTGGTAAGTAAATTATAATTAAATTAAATTTCTACGAAAATAGGGAAAGTTAATTATAATTATAATTTGTAAATTATACTTGCCAAAAATAATTTACTTAATTTACTTAAAATATACTTAATTTACTTGCACACGCCTAGCTATTGCTGAAGCTTTTGGCAGCATGCAAGTGCTGCGTGAGTGTCTGCTTTCGGTATCTATGCCTTTCAATGGCAAGCTATACTTACAGTACAATTTTCCGCCCGCCCACCGCCTTTCGTCTTTGCGCTTGTTTCTCTTAATCTCCCACAAAACAAACTACTCCAATTTATCCACAAAGCTAAGAGTGGATATTAGGTACTACTTTTCAGCCAGTTTTGCTGTGCGATAGCATATGTTCAGTTTCACAAGGCATTGTCTGTTGTGGCTGGAAGCAGAAACTGGCTGGAAAGCCACTTGAGATTGAGGTTCTAATTCTGACGAACTGTCATTATTGCTGTTGACAGACATAGGCTATCATTTCGGTTGCGGGTGATAAATTCTGAGGTGGCTGGCTGGAGAGTTTAGCGGCGGCTGATGGCGGTTGAGAGGAAGATAAGCCAAAAAGTCCGATTTTCGTTAGAATTGAGGTTTTTTGAGTTATTTTTCGTTTAGATAGGTTGAAATAAGCTAGTCTGAGCTCATTCACACCTAACCTAGGCATACTTTTATCATAATATTCTTCGAAAATATCCTGAAGGGGTAGCGGTACCATAAGGGGCGGTACGTCAGACCCTGAGGCGAGTAAACCCCCTCGCCCTTAGTTCCCTTTGTCCATGTCTGTTGTTGACTTGACCTGTGGCACCCTCGTTTGGTTTTCATTCTAGATAACTGTTATAGCATCCTTGCTGAAAGCAAAGCTGAAGGTGTTGGCTGCCAAAATCAGACCTATTTTAAATATACTTAATGTACTTAATTTAATTAAATGTGGTAAGTAAATTATAATTAAATTAAATTTTTCTCATATATGGTAAGTAAATTTTAATTTAATTATATTTCTCTGGGCAGGTGGTAAGTAAATTATAATTTAATTAAATTTCAAATAAATTTACTTAGCAACAGTAGGCGGTATTCGTCCTCCCACCAGGCCGTTCAAAGTCTGTTTCTCAGCTATTTTCTGTTGTTTCCGAGTCACATTCACAGTTTCAGTCCTGGTACCACTTGCTCGTGCGCATTCAGGAAAGAGAACAAAGGCGCCAGAACGGCAATCGGGGCGGCAGCAAGGGCCGAAAAAAGAAGGACCATCAACGCAGGGGCAGCGGCCGAGAAGACGACAATGACGAGGACACCGATCACAAGGAGCCGCCGCAAGAGTAGAGTGGGGAGTGCATTCCGGCCGACAAACCTAAATCGCTGCCTGTGTTTTTTGTTTTTTAGTAAAATGTTGTTTAGTAATAGAAGATTTTGGTAACTACTGTTTTTTCTAACTTTGGATCTCTGTTACGGCGGCTTGTTGAATATTCTGCATGAGCAGCAATTAAAACCGTGGTGATAGCTACTGGTACTGGGTCAGCTCTAAAATTTAGGTTGCCGGTCAGAAATTCTGCTAAAACAAACCCAAAGCGTCAAAAGCAGTGTTTACTTCGTGATAGACACCCCGAAAGTCGTTAGGGAAGCCGAAAACTGCATCACAATTTAAGCTAGGACAGCTAATCGTCCACCGAATGAAGTCCAGAGCTTGGGTTGCCAGTCAGAAACTCTGCTAAACCAAACCTAAAGCGTGAAAGCAGTGTTTACTTCGTGATAAACACCCCAAAGGTCATTAGGACAGCCGAAAACTGCTTCAAAAATAAGCTAGGACAGCTAATACAGTCAAAAACTGCGTCAGAAATAAGCTGGACAACTAACATAGCCAAATGACAAACTAATTTTATCAGGACATGTCATGATTTTCTTCCGAAATGTTATCATTTTCTTCGGACATGTCCAAAAAATAACGGATATGTCCGTCTATATTTTATGACATATCGTAGAATTTTCACTTTACGATAGGTAAAGTTTCACTTTACGATATGTCACGAAAGTGAAGTGACATATCACTTTTGGCGGTGTGTTACAAGGAGATAAGAACCTAACTGTTGCTGTCTGAAAGCTGAGAATGGCAGTAAATTGACGTTTCTGAGAGCTATCATGCCACTGTTAGTAGGGTTTGACACTGTTCCAGGGAAATAAACTTGGTGTCAGCTCTGTTTTTTTCCTACTTTTCAGGACAAAAAATATCGAAAATATCGATGCAAAATATCGCGATATCGATATCGATATCGATATTGGAAAAAGGGTCGATATATCGACTTTTCGATATCGATATCGATATATCGTCGGAACCCTAGTATGTACACGATGAAACATTGCTGTGAGCTTTCTCACTTACTCAGATTCACTTCAGGAGCATCAGAGCGAATGGAAAAAGCACTAGACATTCTCGCAGCATCACCTAAGAACCATTTGTTCTCAGCCACGCTTGACATCGTCAACACATGGGATGGGTTGATCAAGACATTTGACCGCTTACAGCAAGACCAATTGCGTCAGAAAGGGTACGCCTTTCTTGAGAAAGACCAACTCTCTCTTCTGATTGGTCCAGACGCCATCTACAACGAAACCAAGACCCACTTTCCCATCGACTTAGACATCGATCGATATGGTAACATGAACAGGAAAGAAAGACAAGGAGCTTTAGAAGACGCTATTAGACAGCTAGCGGGTCGAAAAGTGGCCGGTCTGCGTTCTTGGAACCGAATTTTACGGGCCGACGTCCCCACGGTCGGCCACACCCTGTCACCTTTCATTTTGGCGCCAGAGGTAATCTTCCCGCACGTACTGGGCCCGGTGACCCTGTCTCCAAATGTCTTCTCGCCGCCTGTTCTCAGTCCGAATGCGCTGAGTCCGGAAACGCTCAGTCCCAGAGTAGGAAGACCGCCCGTTTTGTCGCCGTTCATTCTATCACCGGAGACACTCAGTCCAGCTGTCCTAACCCCATTCATTTTGTCTCCGAACGGCCTTTCACCATTGATATTGAACCCGTACGTGTTGGGGCCGTACATTCTCAGTCCGCACTTTCTTAGTCCCGAAGTTCTGTCGCCCAATGTGCTGTCACCGCTGGTCTTGAACCCTGTCCTGTTGGGACCTGACATCCTCAGTCATGGAGTGCTCAAGCCTCAGGTCTTGTCGCCCAGACTGCTCTCGCCTGAAATCCCTGAACACCATGATGACCATGGAGAAGGTCACAATGGAGATCATAATGGTAAGGAAGCTGGTCACAATGGTCACAAAAAGAAAGGTGGTCATAACGGCGAGAAAACGGACAGCCATAATGGTCACCGCCAATTCGTGCATAAAAGGGACAAGCAAGTGGACAACTATATGAAAGTGCTGTCGCCTTCGCTTTTGTCTTGACTTCTTTCTACTAGGGTGTATATTTATTCATATCTTTAGTAGCCTTGTAACTGAGTCAGCAACTATTAAAAATAGTATTCCGGATTTTGGCATCAGCCATTTGATTTGGTACAAAAGAAGTTTGGTGTTCATCATCATCAATAGGGAGAGAGCGCTCATTGCGTAGATTAGTGTTTGAAGTGTACATCGTTTTTGGCCAATCTTTGTTTATGATAATGGTCGTTTGAAACAAGACCATGCCCTGAGGTTTGGACTCCAATCTTTCTAACTGTGCCTATTCTGTAACTATGGCAGTTGTCCACATATCCGCATTTCTACTCTAATGTACATCTCCGCACATGAATCTTATAGCAAGAGCTAAGAGGAGGTCTATGGTTATCGGTTGCTAATCGATGAAATACGGCGATATGATATGAAAAAATCGCGAAAAACTGAGGTAGCATATGCAATAATTACTTGCTGTTATACAAAATATTCGTCTTGAAGAGTGGAACAGTCGTTTGATACCAGATTCGGTCGGTCGTCTTTGTTAAAAATTTGTAACGGGACTGTTCTGCCACTCTTCCAATCGTTTCTTGTTGCTCCATTTTTTGCTATTGCGAAATTCACTGCTTTTTGGTTTGACGTCATATTCATATTCTGTTTGTCAGTCTCAGTCATTCCAAGTTTTCTGGACGAAGGCGGTTGGTGGCTGCGCTGTCGAAAACGTTTACGACAGTCAGGGAAATAACAACATATATGGTATCAGTACACATATATGGAAACGGTACCATATATGGTACCGGTACACCTTCAAGTGGTACCACATATGGTACCGGTACCATATATGGTACCCCTTCGATCGAGGCCTCAGGTGGTACCATACATTGTATATGGTCAGGGCCTAGAAAATCAGGGAATTTAGAAAAGTCAGGGAATCAGGGAAAAGCATGGAATTTGGTGTCTGGTCAGGGAAAAATTTGATAGCAGCAGAAACATCTCGCCACCAAATGCTCCTGTTAGAACTTTACACACCACCCTTTTTCAATATCGGACTTCTGACTTTCTACTACTACTTAAACTAAACATTAAGCCTCAGAATGCCGTTTAAACCAATGTTTCAAAAGTTTCTCTCCCTGGTTGGTCAGGGAATTTTGACTTTGGTCATAGGAAAAGTCAGAGAAAGGTCAGAGAATTTTGCCATGCAAAAGCCGCACGAACCCTGTTTTAACTCCCTTCTGTATCAATATAAGAAACGAAACCTACATGGACTTGTACAAGGTACTTGAACTATGCCTAGTGAATGCATACAGGATGTACCTAGCCTGCTTAGTTTAATTTTCGAGTTTTCGATCCAAGAATCTCAGTCTCAAAACATACAAAACCGAGATCTCAAGTTATAACTTAGATTCAAGGTCAGGCTTAGACTTAGGGAAACTTTTGTTTTAAAAGCTGTTTATGCTTCTGGTACCATATATGGTCCACCTGAGGCTTCGATCGAAAGGGTACCATATATGGTACCGGTACCATATATGGTACCACCTGAGGCCTCGATCGAAAGGGTACCATATATGGTACCACCTGAGGCCTCGATCGAAAGGGTACCATATATGGTACCGTTTCCATATATGGTACCACCTGAGGCCTCGATCGAAAGGGTACCATATATGGTACCGTTTCCATATATGTGTACTGATACCATATATGTTGTTATTTCCCTGACTGTACGAGGAAGAGAAGTCTGTGCGTGGTGATGGTTTTTGTGAATGAAAGGAAATGGAGGAAAGGAGAGAGACGAAGAAGGAGAGGAAATAACGGTTGCAGCAGAGTCAACTGTGCCGATTGCTGCAGAAGTGATCGTACTAAACGACAACTAACCGACTGCTGAAGTACAGGAAGTAGGACCAGAACCGCGAGTGACTCCCATGTCGATCTGCCTATGAAGAAATCTCTGTAGAAGAGCTGTAGTTTGTTTACTACCAAACTCACTGTTCTGATTTGACCTGAAACACCTTCTGCTTGAACCTGATATTACTCTGTGCGATGACGTTCTAGTTGTATGGATGTCAATTTTCTGTAGTTTTAAAATTATTGGCTGGTTTTGGAATGATCTTTAATAAGTTACCAAATAAGTCAAAAAGCAATTTCGCACATAATCAGGCAACCAAATAATAATGCTTACAAGTACTTACTGCAGTAATAAGATTGTGCTACCCGAAAGGGTATAACTATGTACTACACATTGACATAACTAACCAAATCCATAATTGAGGGTAAATATGTCAGAAACTAAGCGCAATATCTTAATCAAAATTTTATCAATTTTTCAAGAATTTATTTATCTTTAATTTAAAAAGATTAATTTGAATCGGTTAAGATTTCTGCAGTAAAAAATCTGCGGGGTTGTTTTTGACGGTCCCTGTAATTGATCTCTTATAGGGTGGTCTGTTAAAACGAGTCATTACTAATGTACCGTAATCGTACTGTATATTTGAAATAATATAAACAGCAAATACTGCGCGTGAACGATTCAGTTTCTGCTTCAGAAGCGGAAGGCTGAGTAAAAGCTGAGAAGGCAGGCAGAAAAATTCGATTTCAGTGGTTCGGTCTGTCTGTTTGATTCATTATCAAAGGTCTGTTTGCAGAGGGCGATCAGTAGATTCTTGATTAAAGTGGGCTGTCACGTCAAGCAGCTTAGACACTGTATAAATAGAGTCTGTAACCGATAGCTCACATTAGCTCAACATGCTTCTAAGATTTCGCGATAAAAGCCGCTTCTTTGTGCCCATCGCACAGCTGAGCTCAAATAACCATATGGCACGCCACGTGGCAACACATTGCCATAACACTATTGGGCTTAAGCCTCACCTACCGAAGTTTCCTGTACCTACGGGAGTGCTATTGTTTTCAGTGCCCGAGCCAATAGTGACTTGGGTAGTAAAAAATCTTCAAAGTTCTTTCTACGATTAGAAAGAAAGGATTAAGCCGTTTTTGCGGTAATCAGTTAGCAGAATTTAGTAATTTCTGAAATTTAATAAAAAATCTACGAAGTTCTTTCTATTAGAAAGATTCGGATTAAGCCGTTTTTGCCGCAATCAGTTAGCAGAATTTAGTAATTTCTAAAATCTAATAAGAAAATCTACCGGTAAGCATTTATAGAATGTACTTACTTGTTCGTAGAGATGTGCACGGGCCGGGCATGCCAGTTGAGGATTTTGGGCGGCAGAAATTTTAGAAAACAAATTAAGATTAAGTAGAAAATACAAAAATTTGAAAATTCAGGCCAAATTTTCAAAACTTTAGTCAGACAAGGCAAAACGACAAAAAGACAAGGCGACTGGGCCGGGCTGGAGTTTTATGCCCGGCGGACGTACCGGACTGGCAGACATGTAACAGGGGGTCTGGGGGTCTGCCCCCACCCGACTTAGGCCAGCTCCCCCCGGATGGGGACCCCCCGAGACGATTTTGCCAACTACCCCCTCCGATTTTCTGGCAAGTAATTTTTTGAGCAAATTTTTGCGATTTTTTTGCAATTTCAGACACAAAAATTGCCAAAATCGCTTGTAAAACAGCACTTTTTAGCTGTATTTCAGCCCAAATTAGCGCTTTTTTGACGATTTTTAACCCAAAAATAACGATTTTTTCGACTTTTGAGCGTTTTTTTGTACAACCCCCTCCCAAATTTTGGGCTCAGACCACCCAGACGCGCCAGACCCCCAAGCCCCTTCTCCCTTCGCCGGATGACCTCTTACATGTACGCGGACTGGGCTTGCCTCAGCTGAAGCCCTAAAAAATACTGAAGCATTGCCTTTACTGAACCAAATACTTAAAGTAGATACATTATTATACGCTAAATCGGCCTCAGACAATGCGTTTGCAGTTTTTTCGGTATTTCTGTCTCCTTTACATCCCTATTTAGCAGTTGTTCAAACCCTATAAAAGTCAAACCCTATAAAAGGCGGTGGAAGTATAAAGGGCAGTGAAAAGGTGTCTCTCGCTGCGGGAGTTGGGGTGAACAAACTTTGCCGGTAAACATAGCCAAAACGGGCAACGCCCATGCACAGTAGCAAGCAAACAGAATTGCGCAGTAGCGGGACTCTTCAAGAGTCACTTGGGGTGGTCCGGAGACGTCTTGACTAAGCCGCAAAGTATACATTGTAGCTGCAGACAAAGGCCTGCTTAATGAAGTACCGCGCTCAGCCATATAGGGCAAACATTGCAGAACAATGGCCATCGTACAGTAGCTGTTTACTCACATGTGCGCGTGTCTGATACAAGCTGGTCTTTTAACACCACTACAGCGCTAACAAACAAAATAATAATAATACAAATCTGTTCGACTTTTGGCGAACACCTTCGCTGTTCGCCTAAAGTGTAAACAATTTTGTTAGATCAGGAACATAAACAAAAGGCGAACACGTTCTTTTAGCCACCTAAAACTCAGCTCGTTCTTTGTTCGCTATAAAGGCTCATCCGCCAACGTGTCGGTGCCACCCAAATGGCAGAATTACAGTATACAAATCGGCCTTTCGGGTGAATCCAAAAATTATCGTAGAACGAAGCACTGGGTGGAAAATAAATAAGAACAGAACAAAGTCAGTCAGTCAGTCCATAGAGTGTACCGGCGATTCGGACTGATCGGAATCGGTGTCGCTCAAAGTTTTCTGACGTATCTTGCGCGCCTGAATCAGACTCAAGTCCAGCGGGGCGCCGGAAGGAATACTAGTTGCCAGGAGCGGCGACAGACTCCACGCGTAACTGGGCAACATACCGATGTTGATCGGCGGGAAGTTGGGCTTGAGAAGCTCGCTCACTCCAAACCGATTGCTGTTGTTCGACTGGAAGGCCGATTTTATGGTAGACTCGCTTCGCTGAACGCTCTGCTGAGGTGACTTTGGCTCGGAGGCACAGAGAAAGTGTTCGATGGCCTTGATTAGGTCCCCGTTACAACCTTGCAACACCAATTCCAGCACTTCCTTGCGTTGGTAGGGGAAAAGGCGGCTCAGAATTTCCGTAGAGCTCAGTCGACCTGGCCGGTACTCGGAGGAGGACACCGTGGTTGGACTGACCACTGGACCATCGGTCACTTCTACAACTGGACTGACCGCTGAAATATGCAACTGTTATGTAAGTCCTTCAATGGAGTAGTGATGTAAAATATTTAATTTAATTGTAATTGAAATTCGAATAATTGCCTAGTTTTGTATTTCCAATTCAATTCTAATAATAGCGCTGCGCTACTATTTTTTATTGGTTTTTTGCGCTATTACTTTTGGGGCGCTATTAATGGAGCGTGCGCGTTTATTATTTCAATGCTACATTGGCCATCTCAAGTATCCTCATTTTTCTGAAAATACAGGGTATTTTTGTCTTAAACACAAGCAATCTTTATATGCGTTTTAGTCTGACTAATGCTTGCAAGCTTAATCAAAGAAAATTGTCTCAAAGGGACTGTATTACACATTGTAAACGCGTACAAAGCGTTGATAGTAGTGCGCGTGGGAGCGCTATTATTAGAGGCATACATGTAACAGGGGGGTCTGGGGGGTCTGCCCCCCCCCCGCAGTCGGCCCCCCCCCCCCGGTGGGGGACGCCCCCCCCCCCCCCCCCGAGACGATTTCGCCGACCCCACCGCTCCGATTTTTCTGGCAAGTAAATTTTTGAGCCCATTTTTGCAATTTTTTACACTTTCAGACACAAAAATTGCCAAAATCGCCTGCAAAACAGCACTTTTTAGCTGTATTTCAGCCCAAATTAGCGATTTTTGGCGATTTTTAGCCCAAAAATAGCGATTTTTTCGATTTTTGAGCGTTTTTTAGTGCCCCTCCCAAAATTCTGCCTCAGACCCCCCCGGCCGGCGCCAGAGCCCCCAACCCCCCCCTCCCCCATCGGCGGATGACCTGTTACATGTATGATTAGAGGGTGCGCGTTTATATTTTCGGGCTGTCCATAAAGGGCGCTACTATTGGAGCGTGCGCTTTTATTAGAAGTTTTACGGTAATTTAATTTAAGTGAAATTCTAAAGTTGGCCCTAAATTTAATTGAAATTCGGCCGGAATTTCAGTTATTTCTTATGGCGAATGTAAGCAAATGAGGAGAATTATTAGAGGAGCAAATGACTTCAAACAAAAATCTATTACGCTTTATCACCTATTTCAAATTGATTTGGTTTTGTTTTGTAACATTTTACTCACTGCTTTTCACCTCATAGTTCAATAAAACTTATAATTCTGTCTGTACCAGGTTGGCAGAGATTTTGGTCAAAAATCATTGAAAAACGTTTACATTCTGTGTACTAATACTGAAGCTAAGTACGTAGTGTAAATTTTACCACAAGACAGGATGCCTGGCATTTTCTAAACGCAATTTAGACCCTGGTGGACTGGGAAATTTCCACCCGGTGGCAGAAGAGAACAGCAACACTTACATTCTCTTTCCTTAACCGGCGACGGTTCTGTCTGACTACCGGCCGGCCCGGTTGGCCAAATAGGTCCGGCTGGCAAAAACGACGGATTGTCCCCAGAAATGGCTCTTAGACCCAGAGCTATTGCATCCTCGGCCGCTTGTTGTCTCTTCAGTGCCACCTGAGCGGCCATAACTCGCTGTCTTTCGGCGATTAGATTGCATTTAGCACAGGCGCAGTTTCTAAAACTGGTAGTCAGTCAGTCACGGAAATAAGAGATAAAAATTACTTGTATTCGCAATGTCTCTTATGACCCTTGAGCCACGAAACCACACCATGGTTCCGGCACCGGGCACACTTGGGCTTGCGCGCCCCTCGTTCGGTGGTCGGGTAAGGCAGCATGGAAAACGAGTTCATCCTTTCGCTCTCGCACCGCACCCTCAATCTGTAAGTCGGACCGGTGGGTGGGCGGCGTTTGCGGCCGGCCGGTGGCTGATTGGTGGAGCGCGATCGGACCAATCGACGCTGAGCAGAAAGAGAAGTGGCGGCCGAAAGGTTTACATAAGTCAAGCTGAACGGCCGTATGGTAATTGAGTCAGTATCTGTTGCCACATGGCACCTTATAAACAAAGAGCGCTTTAACAATAACAAAGATGTGTGGAGGTGTTTCTAGAAGCTAAAGCTAGGGCCTAGAATAAACGATACTAACCGCTGCCGCTGTTAGGGTTGGCCTGGGCTTAGGGGGATTGAAAATTTTCACAAAGTATTCAGTCGCGTTCTAACCGTGCTAGCATTGTAACGCAGCTTATGGGGGATGTTCCCTCACCGGAAAAGGCTAAACTCCGTCGAACCGGAGACGATTTTTTCGACCAACCCTTCTACTTTTTCTGGGTAATTTTTTACATTTCCAGACACAAAACTAGTTAAGATTGTATGTAAGACAGCAATTTTAGGTCAAAACCACGATTTAGTACTTTACCTCCTCCACCCGAGTTTTGGCTCAATACCCTATCCAACTATCTGCTTTGGCCAATGGCTTCTCTTAATCATTTAAGCTCCGAAGTTAGAGATGTTCTATGAAATTTCTGGAATAAGTTTGAAAAATGTGGAAAATATTCAAACGAAAAGTGCAATAGGTAATCGGCCATAAATACGAAGTATGCATTTATTTATCTGAACAGAAAAGTAAGTTTATGCGATTAATTTCAGCTAATGATTTTCAGCTAAACCAGTTAGCCAACTGATGTTTTTCGGAAAAGAAAGATGTCTAAGAAAAATATACGGCTAGATTACATACAGGTCGATTTGCTTGCGCATCTAAACAGATCATCCGCCTAAGAGGGAAGGAGTAGAGTTGAGCCCAAATTCCGATCCAACCGAGCGCGTAGAATACTAGAAATCGCTGAAAATTGCCTTTGAATCGTTAAATGTTAAAAAACGCGAATCCGCGCTCAAAGACAAGACAGCTGAAAATCGCTACTTTTAAGAAATTCTAGAAATTATGTGCCTGAAATGGCTAAAAGATTGCGGTTAAAAAATTAGCCCCAGAAAGATCGGTGGAGGGCAATGGTCGAAAGATGGTCTGGGAGAAACGTTTCGGAACTCCTGTCACATGCGTGCACAGCACAGATTTGCTTTTGCCGCCATCGGCGTGCAGTCAGTCTTGGTCGGCCGAATGCACGTGCGTCAAGTGAAACCGTATCTTTTGCAAGCAGGTCCATTGCGTAAATGCCAATGTTTGTTTAGGGCCTCATTAGGGCTTCCCTAATCCGTCACAATGAGCTTCTGTTGAACAGATGGGCGTCCACCGGCTGCTGGCCCGGAAAGGCTTTTTAGCCCGAATAAACAGAGCCGTCGCTCTGTCCGCAAATATTTCGGCAACTATTTTTCTCTCTTTTCCTTGTTCGATTTCGGTGTTTTAGACGGCAATAGAAAGAGAGTGTTAGGCAGTTGCAATTGATATTTGGTCTATTAAAATTGAACTAAATTTGACTAAGTAAGAGAGTGAGAATTTTGTTCGATTTTAATCATTAAATAGATAATTAAATAGGTAGAAAACAAGAAAATGAGAAAATAGTTTTTCAATAGCATCCCATTAGTTAAGGCAAGGGTAATTGGCTATTTAGACCAAGAAGCTTTGTACGTACCCAGGCACTGTACGGTATTTATTTGCACAGACAAATATACCGAGCGTCTTAACTTCTCCGTTGGTTGGTACCGTAGCTGAATTTATGACTAAGGTTTGAGCAAGTGGTTACTCAACGGATTAAAGTTCGCGCCGGCGAGTCTCAATTGAGCAGACTGGGAGGTGTGAGAACTGAAAATCTTTTCTGTTTGCCGTTTGCAATCGGCTTATCGAATGGGTTGCGTCGCAAAGTCGCAGATCAAACAGATGGTGGGTATACAATTCTCACGCGACTAAGTTGCTAAGTCGGTTCGTTTCTTTCCTTTGCACACAACTGACTGGACAGGGCACAATCAGTCGTTGGCAAAGAAACAGTGTTGAGTTTTTTGGAAAAAAATAATCATATGGCTCGATTTCGGTCAATAGAAAATTGATCGTTCTAACGTGGGCCAAATATATAACTACTTCAAAGCCGGCCCAGTTGGTGTAGTGGCTTAGACCCAAACCACTGTGCGCGAAGTCGTGCGCTCATCTCTCTCGGATTGCGCAAAGGGTTGGTGGTCGGTACAATAAGAAAATAGCAAAAATACGCTAAGCTTTATCAAATTTGTTACTGCAAAATATACAAACAAAACAGGAAAATATACAAACCATTTGTATATCAAGTCCGCTTGTATAGACAATTCATAATCCACTTGGTTTCTGTTTCGTGCAAAATCTTTTGATTATCTTAAATCCGTATGTGTATATGTCTATCTATGTGTCTAGCTACCATACTTAAGAGTCCTTGCCAAAAAAGTCAGGCAGCGGGCGGCCGATGGAATTTTTTGACCCCCCATTTTTATTGGCTCATTTGAATTGCCCTATTATGAAACCCCCACAGCCGCGTTGGTTTCGCTCTGGCCGCACTCAAACCGTAGTAATGGTTTGAAGAAGGGTGCTGCGCCGGATCTCCCAGATTTGGCTCCTCCATGCTCTTTCAACTGCTGTCAAATTGGCAGCTTTCGAGATAGCACCTTGAAATTGGACACACTTATACAGATTTTCCCGCTCTTTCAAACGCAATAGAGAACAACTGAATACGATGAAAACTGCCAGATTCAGACACGATTTATTAAAGTTCGGGGGACCCGAAATAGACGTGTCTTTCAATTGAAAGAAGTGCCTGTGTGGCAACGAGCTCCAGAGCTGATATTTTCAACATAAGTTGACCATGTAAGGATGTATCAAAACCTACAGGCAAACCCACCGATTCGGCTTTGTTTGGGAGCTGTGCTGCTTTGAAGATGACCCTTTCGATCACGATTTTTAGGCATGACAAGCAAATGTAGATCAATTACTCTTTGTCGAAGGCACCTAGAGAGCTGTTACTTGCAGCCCATACTAAAACGAACATGCTCTTTCAGAATATCAGCTTCATTTGCCTGTCCAGTTCTTCAGTCCCAAGTAATTTTCACATTTTCATGTGTATGCTGAATCTGACCGAATTTCCGGTACCATCTAACTAGGCTGGTCACTACTCCTGTAGTTTTGGGTTAATCAACCTGAAATTTATCCGGATTGTGCAGAATTTCCCGCTCTTTCAATTGATTCACTCGCCGCATCAATCGGATGCTCAGCTCAAATGTTATATCTGATTGTTTACAAATACGTTTTCTGCAGTGCAACCCTGGCTCGCATCATCGATTAACTTTGCTCAAAAGTGCAAGGCTTTGTCTACTCTTACAGAAAAGCTCAATAGATCTCGTACACCTATAACGTGCGCAATATCCAAGCCTAAGCGCTGCAGGATTTTGGCCCATGATTTCTGGTGACTTTTTTGCTAGAGCTGGTTACGCCTTGCGCCCTTGATGCTTAAAGTGCACAAGAAGCTGCAGTTAGCTATAAATTGCCATCGATTAAGACATGTGTTACGGCGGTGGTAGAACTGGCACAGTAATGACTGGAGGTGGCAAGTCAGGCCATTGTCATTACTCTTAGAGTCAAACGTTGCTAAGTACTGTAAAGCTCAGTGCTAAAATCTGCTTTTGTAAGTAGAAACAAACTTCAGTATAACTTTGTATGGGCAAAACTGGGCAAGAAAATGCGACAAAGAATTATACAGAAGCCTTTCCTGCTATGATCTTCTTACGCTTCTTTGCATAAAGCGCAACGTACCCAACCTCGTGTGGTTGGAGTTCTTTGATGCATATCTCGGTCTTGAAGCTGTGTAAATGAATTGCCGTGTTGTATTATTTTTCTGCTATTTTTAACTCAGTTATGACTGAGTGTTTGAACGTTCGAAATATACTATGTAACAAAATAATACACTTACAGTGCACTTACTTTTATCAATAAATTCTTGCTAGTATGGAGCCGCTAAATGTACTACAGCATGTAAATTTTATTCAACAAAATTTACTTAAAGGTAAAGCGGTTGTGGTCGTGCTATATAAGCTGGTGTCCTATTGGCGTTTTCTATAAGTGCAGACAAAGCCTTGCACTTTTGAGCAAAGTTAATCGATGATGTGTCCCAGGGTTGCACTGCAGAAAACGTATTTGTGAACAATCAGATATAACATTTGAACTGAGCATCCGATTGATGCGGCCAGTGAATCAATTGAAAGAGCGGGAAAATCTGCACAATCGGGATAAATTTCAGGTTGATTAACCAGAAACTACAGGAATAGTGACCAGCCTAGTTAGATGGTACCGGAAATTCGGTCAGATTCAGCATACACATGAAAATGTGAAAATTACTTGGGACTGAAGAACTGGACAGGCAAATGAAGCTGATATTCTGAAAGAGCATGTCCGTTTTAGTATGGGTTGCAAGTGACAGCTCTCTAGGTGCCTTCAACAAAGAGTAATTGATCTACATTTGCTTGTCATGCCTAAAAATCGTGATCAAAAGGGTCATCTTCAAAGCTGCACAGCTCCCAAACAAAGCCGAATCGGTGGGTTTGCCTGTAGGTTTTGATACATCCTTACATGGTCAACTTATGTTGAAAATATCAGCTCTGGAGCTCGTTGCCACATAGGCACTTCTTTCAATTGAAAGACACGTCTATTTCGGGTCCCCCGAACTTTAATAAATCGTGTCTGAATCTGGCAGTTTTCATCGTATTCAGTTGTTCTCTATTGCGTTTGAAAGAGCGGGAAAATCTGTATAAGTGTGTCCAATTTCAAGATGCTATCTCGAAAGCTGCCAATTTGACAGCAGTTGAAAGAGCATGGAGGAGCCAAATCTGGGAGATCCGGCGCAGCACCCTTCTTCAAACCATTACTCCGGTTTGAATGCGGCCAGAGCGAAACCGACGCGGCTGTGGGGGTTTCATAATAGGGCAATTCAAATGAGCCAATAAAAATGGGGGGTCAAAAAATTCCATCGGCCGCCCCCATAAGGGAGCTTGCCTGACTTTTTTTGGCAAGCACTCTTAACATACAAAGTACAAAAAGTGGAACGACCTCACGTTACTGTATGTTCAAAACCTCATACCGCAGAAATTTTCGGTTCAAATTTTGGTCTTTCCTCCTGTGTTTTTTTTCAAAAGCTGAGACCTTTCTTTCAAGATCAAGCTAGGTCGAATTTTTGCTAAAGCCTATATTGGTTAGGAAAGTGTGTGATGAAATGTTGCGAATCATTTATTGATTCTTCGAGTTTATCTCATGAAAATGAAACATTTTGGATTCAATTATTCGTTTAACCTAAATTGCTTGTTATGTTGACTCTGTTTAACTTTTACTAACTGTTCTGACAGTTTTCTGATTAAACAGAAGTAGTAAACTTAGTAGGTTTTATTACTAACTAGAAACTACTGTTGATCGGGTATACCCATACCCATACCCGAAACTGGGTATTTTGGAGCAAAATTACCTGAAATTGGGTATACCCATACCCGGGTACTTTTTGAAATACCCATACCCGGGTATACCCGATTTTTTGAAAAGTACCGGGTATTTGAATGGGTATTTTTTTAGAAAAAATCGCGCAAACACACGTTAATTTCTGTCAAAAATCTGCAAAAATTCTCTCAAGGAAAAGGAAGTGTTTAGAAATAGAAATACGGTTTTTGCTATGCATCATACAGTCACTTTACTGTTTCGGAATGGTTGGTTATCCATCTAATTTGTTTGAAGAATTGTATATTCAAGCATTTTGTCTTTTTTAATTTTATGCATAAAACATTATGAAAACATCTTACTGAAAAACATTAGCGGGCTAAAAAAGGAACGCTCTGGGTTCTTATGCACCTCAACCTCTCACTGCAAAATTCACAGTACATACTATATACATGACATGCATAAAACATGGTATTTGACTGAAACTGAAATTTTACAATGTACCTACATTACATAAAAAGACTTTTGTGTGCATACAGAAAGTTTCTTGCCTCTCGTTTACTTCCAATAGAAATCGGACTTCCATTTTGGTGCTCCCTTTAAGGATAAATCAGCGTTTGAGCGGGACCCGGAAAGTCAGGGAGTCATGGAAAAGTCAGGGAATCAGGGAAAAGTCAGGGAATTTAGTGTCTGGTCAGAGAAAAATTTGATAGCCGTTGGAACATCTCGCCGTCACATGGTCATGTCAGGGCTTTACACACCACCCTTTCTGAAAATCGGTCTTCTCACTTTTTATTACTACTTAACCCGGAAATTTGTACTCTGAATACCGTTTAAATGCGTTTTACAAAGCAACTTTTTCGAAATTTTCTCACACTGGCTGGAGGTTTCTCACCCTGGTTGATCAGAGAATTGTGACTTTGGTCATGGAGAAGTCAGGGAAAGGTCAGGCAATTTTGCTATCCAAAAGCCCTGTAACCCTGTAAATACCATTGTAAGGATCGTAAATTTAGTTGGACTTTAATACGAATGTTACAACGTTTCTATGCACTTGGTCTTAATGCTTAATGTTGGGATGTATTTACAGCAAGCTGAAATTTTTATACAACTATGGCGGGTGACCCAGGATCAGGAAGAACTATTAGAAATTATACTCCAGATTCTAGAAAGCTGATTAGTTTCTTTTGCCAATGTTAATCTACAAAAGTATTCGAAAATTCACAAGTGTTCTAGTAACTGTAAAACTGTAACAGTTACTACTACATTAGACTATCAGCACATAATAGTTGTCCAAAAAAGCGGTTTAAAATCTATTTTTGTAAAACCAATTGAAATTTGGCATTTTTACGGAATTTGGCCATTTTAATGAAAAATACCCGATTTATACCCGATACCCGGGTATTTTTAAAATACCTACCCATACCCATACCCGGGTATGGGTATTTTAAAAAATACCTACCCATACCCATACCCAATTTAGATTCGAATACCCATAGCAACAGTACTAGAAACTAGAGTAGATGGACCTAATTTGGGTCGGAAAACCGACCTTTTGCCTTATATATACATATTTATGCCTGACAAGCCTACTAAATTAGGTAGTTGCGTGTGGCAGGTGCATTTGCTGTTGTTCAGACCTTCAGTCTTTGTCACTTTCAGTTGCTAGAAACGTAGCAGGCGCCCGTGTTCTAATAGAATAATCAGGTATATTCAAGCCATTTGTACATTAACTCCTGAGGAAGTAAAGGCGATGACGATAGATGTGATTAACTAGGATATAGAAAAGGCTTTCTTATAAGAAAGGCAACCGCACCACTTAGCTTCTTTGCAAGACTGCTGAAAGCATTTTGAAAGAGACTTAAAGGTACGGTATGTAGTGTGTATGTTGTTTCTTCTTCGTGTGTAGTGTAAAAGCTAAAGAACTGGCATTAATTTTCTAATAAACCGACCTGTTGGTCTGGTGCTAGTAAAATAAAGTATTAGGCGATTTTTCATGTGTCAAATCAGCATCATTCAGTAACAGTTTCTGTGCACTTTAAAAGACAGTTTTAAAAAATTACAATAAAATGGTCAAGAAAAGAAATGGTTAGACAATAGACCGACTACTAGACACCAGTCCGAACTTCGAAAGTAAACCGACAGTTGGTATCGGAACAAATGCGGTACTCACTGCATTATAGAGATGAGCCGTATGGGCATTGGGTATCAAGTTTATTGTCGGTATTTTCGATATTGGGTATTGGGTTTTTACCTCCCAATACCCGATTATATTTTATACTATACGGAAGGATTCTATCGGAAGCCCTGTTTGTTTTTAAAAATCAAATTCGGTTTTCGACGCGAATTTATTGAGTAGATACGGTAGCATGGCTAACTGACGGACGACCATGCCGTTTGGTGAATCATACAGGAAGACTTCCCCTTGGTAGGGCGGCTGATCTGTTTAACTTAAGCCTAACCATAAGTCTAAAGCTAAGCTAGAGCATGAACTAATGCTTAAATTAAATCCTGATTGTAATTCTGAGCCTAAAACTAAGCAGAAGCGTAAATCTAAATCGGTAATTGCGGTGTGGGCGCTACTGTCCGAGTACAAAATTTTCGGCAACTTTTGCAAGGGCCGTTTTTTTCCGGTCGCGTCTTGCGGTAGTCACTTGATTTTCAGGAAAGCTTGAGATAACTTCAGATAACTTTTCTCGGCTTCCGATCGATTCCCATAATTATAGATACCGTAGTTTGAAGATTTTTTGACTATTTGCAGATTTTGTTTGAAAATTTGCTCTTCCAAAAGGATTTTTTGTTGAATAAAATGAGTCCTTGATTACAGGCATATGGTATTATGATATGATTATACATTGTAGATCTGAAAATACTGACTGCTTTTCTGATCGATGTATTTTTATGCAAAAAAATAGAAAAATACATGGGAAAAGTTGGTTTTCTCTTCTGTTTAGAATGGACTGAAATATCACTTACTAGCAGAAGCTACTCCATTTGGAGTAGTACCCCGCATAGAATCACGCTTTGCGTGCAGCTGTTTGTTAGCCATAAATGAGATTGGAAAATGAAAGTGCAAAAAAAGTGATTGGCCAGTAAAACGTCAATCACATTTTTTTGTCAGACGATGCACAGTGCTGCACGCAACGCGTGATTGGCCAGTCACAGCAAATCAGGCTTTTTTGAAAATTTCAGTGAATGCATGTAAAAACATTCACTGGGTGATTACCATTTTTTAGGCACATAATGCATGTCCAGAACTCCTTCGCGACGACCACTAAAGTCGCCCGAACATCAAAGTCGCCTAAAATTCGCCATCACTCACAGGCGAATCGAGTGAAAGTCGCAAAAACTTTTGGCCATGCGAAACTCACATGACTCGCTTTGGTGCGATTTTGAAATTGCAAAATCTCAATGTCGCGTCTTTCCTAAAGTCGTGCGGAGAGAACAACAGAATCTGGCACAACGCTGAAGAAGGAGATAGGTCCGTCGCGCCCGAGAGAAGCAGCGGAACTGGCGTTTACTGTAGCGCGAATTTGGCGCCATTTTGTTTCGCATTCGCATGCCTGTGACTCTGGTTTCAAATTCGTCGTTATTGATTTTTTGAGGTGCGAATTTCACAAAGTCGCTAAATCGCGCTTTCGCTCCATTATGGAGTACCGTCTTTTTGAGGGGGACATGGCCAGGCACGCAAAAAATTTCTGCGTCTAAGAGATATAGAATGCTTTTTTAAATAATTCTCTAACTATTTTCCATAGCTTCACAATGTCTTTTAGACAATGAAATCGATTTAGAATGATTTTATGGGCGGCTTCAAAATTTGCACTTAAAAAATTCCAAAATTTTTGGGCTCATTCCGAAAAATATTAGGTGAGTCTTGGAGGTACTGGTGTTTTGAATTGGGGTTTACCGATATCTCTTAGACGCAGAAATTTTTTGCTTGCCTGGCCATATGGACATGCATTACGTGCCTAAAAGATGGTAATCTAATCACGCAGTGAATGTTTTTGCATTCACTGAAATTTTCGAAGAAGCGTGATGTGTTGTGACTGACCAATCACGCTTTGCGTGCAGCACTGTGCATCATTTGACAAAAAAGCGTGATTGACATGTGACAATCACTCTTTTGCACTTTCATTTTCCAATCACATTTATGGCTAACGAACAGCCGCACGCAAAGCGTGATTCTATGTGGGTACTACTCCAAATGGAGTAGCTTCTGCTAGTAAGGGATATTGTTTCATCTCTACTGTATTGTTCTTAAGACGACTGTTATTGTTTTTACTGCAGAGAGAAGAAGGAATGTTCTGTTGCACGCAAAAAACGGTGGTGGTTGAAGTGAACTCCTCTGTGAATCAGCGAGTGAAAATCGAAGTGATCGGCGAGAACGGCAGACGGCACAGAAAGAGTGTTGTGATAGAATCGGAGCCACTAGAAACGGTCAGACAGACTGAATGGAGAGCCATGATGAACGACTCTGCCATGCTGGCACGACTCAAAACTGCTGAGTCGAAACGGCCCGAAAATGCCTCATCTAACCAGCTTTAATGTCAGTTTGTGAATGTATTCAAAATTATTTAACATGCATTTTGCGAGAAAGTCAACTTTGCTACCTATAAGGGAAGGCGGTCAAACAACTTTTTTTTCGCGGATCCGGCTGATATCCAAATACGTCAAAACAGATGTCAAACTAGCACCAACGGTGCATGTTCGAACATCGGAGACCCCCTAGAACCTGAGCTAAACCCCCTCAAAGTTACAGTAGGTCACCACCAACAGACTGTAAATAAAAGACATTGTTGTTGTTCAGTATAGCACGAATTAGTTAGGCAGGTAGTAGAAAACGTTGTCGTTAAGAAAAATGTCCACGAAATACGCAAAAAGTAAGCACTTCTTCATGAGTTCATGATAAAACAAGTCTCGCTATTCGTCACTCACACAGCAAAAGCTGCGCCACAAATATTTGAAACGTCATAACTCGCTAATAGGCAAAAGCGAGCTCATTTTTGGAATCAGCTTGCGAAACTGCATCTGTTAAGTCACTGTTTGGTGAGCTAGCTGCTTCCACTGTCGTGTAATCGCAGTCAGTAGAAGTAGTGTAGTTCATGTTTGGACGTGTATATCTCCCGAACCAGAAGCTATCCAGCCGATCCGAGTGCATACACATTCGGAATCAGCGGGTCAACCTGCATCAGAGTGACTGGTTTGTTTTTGGGTTTTCCACATCCCTGCTGAAACAGGGTAGAAAATAAAAATGAAGATGTATCTAAGCAATAGAAAGCAAATGCTTTGCTATTTCCGATCTAGTAAAAAGACTAGTCTATTAAATATAGCAATCCGCCAGACGTTGCTATTAATGAACGACACTTGTTTGACGCACAGGTGCTGCTTGAGATGGCTCTCTATTGAGCGCTGCCTAGTAATTCTTGGACGGTTCGCAAGTCAATCAAATGGCCGCCTGCTAGCCATTGGCCGGCGCGATCCCAAATGATCCCAAGAACGCCCGCTAAGTGTGCCTAGATTTTGGCCTCTGCGCCCGTTGTGTACCACAAAAGTTACAACAAAGCAAAACCCTGGATAGATAAACGGCCGACCCTGAATTTACCAACAAGGTGGACCTTAAAATTGTGAATATTTCGAAAAACAGGTGTATAATTAGTAGAATGTTCGTACTGTATGTACATAGCAACGTAATAGCCCTTAGGGCAGCGCTTCCAAGACTTCCATTAATCCTAATTAAAAGCTCGAATCAGGATAGTCTGCGTAAATGGGGCTATTAGCGCTTTGAACTTGTTTACTTGTCGTGCAGTGCAGCTATACATAGTGATGCTGTGCTGTTCGCGGAAAACAGTGGTAGTCAATCTGACGCCGGCTTGGGATCAGCAGGCCTGGAGAATAAATGTCACCACCACCAGCAACCAGGGTCCGAGGCAGCAGCGAACTTTGGTGGCAATCGAAGCGGCCAGAATGGAAACGGAGCAGGAGAAAAAATGGCGCGCGCTCATGAACGAGACTGTCCGAATGGCCAAGAAGACCTCGGTCGACTCCGGATTCCTGAAGCTTTCAAAGCTCTGATTTTTATCAGATCTGCTCCTGCTGGGGAGCCTTAAAAAATAAAGCTTCTTCTGCGACAACGTTGCAACCATCATAATTAACATCATTTTCGTCCTGCGATTTTCAACTGGAAAGCGCTTGGTTTTGAAGTGATATGAGCTCTTGCATGACTGATATGAGCGTTCACACACAACCGTACACAAAGGGTGGTTATACATAGATGGGATTTGCTTTCAAGTTTCCACTGTTCCTTCAGACATTCCACAAGCAGACCTATTTTGTAGTGACTACTAATCACTAGGTAAGTACTAATTTTTTTAGATTTTATGACGTCATCAAGACTACAAGTTGTCTACGGCTATAGATTCACATTTAGTGACTACAAATTAACAACAAAATACCATTTTGAATTTGTAGTCAGCAATAACAGCAATTTTTGTGTCTTCTTATGTATGGTACCGGTACTGGTACCAATCCAAAGATAGGGGTACCATACATGTACTGCTATTTTACTATAGTTAGTAAAACAAAAATTAGTAATATTAGCGGTATTTTACAAATAGTAAAATAATAGTAAAAAGTGAAACAAAGAGCCAATAGTAAAGTAAAAATTCAATTAAATTAACAAAGACCATCAATAGTAAATTGAAAATTTTACTACTATTTTAATGCAAATTTACTCACAGCAGTTTGCCTTTTTGATATGCCTATTATACATCTTAAAAGTCCATTTTTTAACTGAAAAATGACATAAATTAGCAATTTTTAGCTTGAGTTTTTTTCCTCAATTTATGTTTTTTCCGATCCTGAGGAAAAAAACGGTTTTTTCGGAAAAAAAACGAAAAAAAACACCGAAAAAAAACACACATCACAACCCTGGTCCTGGGTCACTGTGACTGTCTTTTAACAGCAGAAATGCAACAATTTTAAAAAATAATTGAAAAATTGCATAATTGAAATTTTCCGAGGTTCCATAATTTAATTGAAAAAATAATTGTAATTGAAAATAATGGAAAACTATTTCAATTAATTTAATTTAATTTAATTGAAATTAAAAACTTAGGCCATAATTTAATTGTAATTGAATTGAAATTCAAATTCCATAATTTTACATCACTAGATGTAATCAGAGCAATTGAGCTGGTTGCGAAGTATTGCATTCGCACATTACACAGTCAAAAAAGTCATTTTGTGCTAAAGTACATTTCAAAATAGAGCATACATGTAACAGGGGGGTCTGGGGGGTCGGCCCCCATCCGACTTAGGCCAGACCCCCCGGATGGGGACCCCCCGAGACGATTTCGCCGACCCCCGCTCCGATTTTTCTGGCAAGTAAATTTTTGAGCAAATTTTTGCAATTTTTTACAATTTCAGGCAAAAATTGCCAAAATCGCCTGCAAAACAGCACTTTTTAGCTGTATTTCAGCCCAAATTAGCGATTTTTGGCGATTTTTTCGATTTTTGAGCGTTTTTTAGTGCCCTACCCCTCCCAAAATTTTGGCTCAGACCCCCCATCGGCCGGCGCCAGACCCCCCAACTACAGTTGGTAGGTATACCTGAACCTGAAACCTGGGTATTAACCTGAAAATTGTGAAACTGAACCTGAACCTACTTGAAAATAAAAGTACTTAGCTGACACCTACTAGGTCGGTACCTACTTTTCAGGTTTTTCTTGTCTTGCACTTCCCGGTACAAGTAGCACGCACTGTCAACTTTTGAAATTGGTTAGATCATATATTGCTTGACGCTCTACAGTTTTGTCCTTAAAAATGGTGTGTGTAAAGCGACTAGACTAATGCACATTATCTCTATCTGCACCTACATTGTACGTGTACTGTAACTTAAAAATGAAGGTGATTATAGGGAAAAGCCCCCATCCGGAAATTGCCTTTATGAAAGCTTGTCTTCCTCTATGCCTATGCCTAAGCCTAAGCTTTAGTTTGTTTGTTGAACTTAAGCTTAAACGTCAGCTAGTAGAACTGATGTAAGCCTGATGAGCCTTAACCAGGGGGGGGGTCCAACCGGAACAAATCTCAAAATATGATGGGCGCCATCAAGCTCAGCGCACGTACCGACGGTGTGCCTTAACCGATCCAGTCGTGTTACCCACCATTCGATAGGTCTTAGCGTTGGCTTTCAAACGAGCTAAGCAGCGCCGTCATGCAACCATGTTTGCGCGCGAAATTCAAATTTTAGTGACTCGGCTCTATTATTTGATTTTCTACCTAAACTGTAAACGTTGCCATTTTTGCAATTTTGATCGTAGGTCAATGCGCCAACCGTCAAACGACGCAGCGTGACGAGGTCTACAGTTTCCATGCATCGCGATCGTTCTACGCCTTCCGGCGCCAACACTAGATGTCTGAGAGTGAAGCAGTCGAATTTGGCCGTTTTTGCCACTTATTCCGGAGTAGTTTTCAGGCCATAGTTCACTTCGCGGTTGACAGATTTAGCTGGTTCACGCACGAAGACACTCCTAATTGAACGCAGAATGCTAATAATACAACCTGGGCGCTCGGCAATCCAAGCAATCCACTGTAGGACCTCCAGTATCAGCATTATCCGACTATCGGGAAAAAGTGTGTCAGAAAGATGATCGATTTTCTCACTAACGAAAAACAAAATTGCATATCTGCTGAATACGATTTTGAGAGCACATCAAGAGCTTTCATTCGGTGCATTACATGCCCTTGTAGCATATCGGCAATATGGTGTTCTTTTGCGATTTTTCTTTTTTGTATGATATGAGAGCCGGATTTTTGACAGTTTTTGGTCTGTTTCTTGCGCAAAAATGATCGTATCGAGTCCGTTCTGCTATCAAATAATTTGCCAGTGTCCGATACGTCTTTTGGTGGATACTTTATTTGGATCGGTCCACGCCAGGGGGGTCCGACTGGAGCAAATCTCAAAATAATATGGGCGCCATCAAGCTTAGCGCACATACCAACGGTGTGCCTTCTTAACCGATCCGGGCGTGTTACCCACCGTTGGATAGGCCTTTGCGTTGGCTTTCAAATGAGCTACACAACGCCGTCATGCAACAATGTTTCCGCGCGAAATTCAAATTTTAGCATACATGTAGTTGGGGGGGAATGGGGGTATTTCCCCCCAGGCCCGATTTTCGGAGAAAATTCCCCCCGAGCCGGATTCTGGGGGGGGGAATTTTTTGAAACCCTATTTTGGGTTTGTAAACCTGCAAACAGGGTTCCAGAAGCCCTGATTAGGGCTTCAGAAACCCAACTTGGGTTCCGGAGCCCTAGTTTGGGTTTCAAAAACCCTAAATAGGGATCCGAAACCCTGTTTTGGGTTTCAAAAACCCTAAATAGGGATCCGAAACCCTGTTTTTTGTTACTGAAACCCTAAATAGGGTTCCGGAACCCTAATTTGGATTACTGAAACCCTAATTTGGGTTTCTGAAACCCTAAATAGGGTTCCGGAACCCTAATTTGGGTTACTGAAACCCTAATTTCGGTTACTGAAACCCTAAATAGGGTTCCGGAACCCTAATTTGGGTTACTGAAACCCTAATTTCGGTTACTGAAACCCTAAATAGGGTTCCGGAACCCTAATTTGGGTTTCTGAAACCCTAAATAGTGTTCCGGAACCCTAATTTGGGTTGCTGAAACCCTAATTTCGGTAACTGAAACCCTAAATAGGGTTCCAGAACCCTATTTTGGGTTACTGAAACCCTAAATAGGGTTCCGTAACCCTAATTTGGGTTACTGAAACCCTAATTTCGGTTACTGAAACCCTAATTTCGGTTACTGAAACCCTAAATAGGTTCCGGAACCCTAATTTGGGTTCCTGAAACCCTAAATGGGGTTCCAGAATCCTAATTTGGGTTTCTGGAGGGCCGAAATAGGGTTCTGGAACCCTAATTTGGGTTACTGAAACCCTAAATAGGGTTCTAGAACCCTAATTTGGGTTTCTGGAGGCCCAAAATAGGGTTCCGGAACCCTAATTTGGGTTTAAAAATCTCTAAAGAATTTTCCAGAAATGCATTTTATCTGTATTATGTCAAATAAAATGGTTTTTTTTGCACGTTTTAAAGCAAAATTAGCTTTTTTTGCACATTTTAAATTAAAAATAAGGTTTTTCCACGTTTTACAGCAAAAATAGGGTTTGAAACGGAATTTTTGCACTTCAGACAGGATTTTTACCCCATTTTTAGTCCTCAAAACCCTGTTTTGAGCCCAAAAAAAGGTCGCTGAAACCCACTTTTGGACACCAAAAAAAGGTCGCTGAAACCTCCTTTGGGCATAGCCCTGAAACCCTATTTTGGATCGGAAAAATTCCCCCCCCCCCCAGCCGAAAACCCAGCTACATGTATGAATTTTAGTGACTCGGCTCTATTATTTGATTTTCTACCTAAACGGGAAACGTTGCCATTTTTGCAATTTTGATCGTAGGTCAATGCGCCAACCGTCAAACGACGCAGCGTGACGAGATCTACAGTTTCCATGCATCGCGATCGTTCTACGCCTTCCGGCGCCAACACTAGATGTCTGAGAGTGAAGCAGTCGAATTTGGCCGTTTTTGCCACTTATTCCGGAGTAGTTTTCAGGCCATAGTTCACTTCGCGGTTGACAGATTTAGCTGGTTCATGCACGAAGACACTCCTAATTGAACGCAGAATGCTAATAATACAACCTGGGCGCACGGCAATCCAAGCAATCCACTGTAGGACCTCCAGTATCAGCATTACCCGACTATCGGGAAAAAGTTTGTCAGAAAGAAGATCGATTTTCTCGCTAACGAAAAACAAATTTGCATATCTGCTGAATACGATTTTTAGAGCACATCAAGACCTTTCATTTGGTGCATTACATGCCCTTGTAGCATATCGGCAATATGGTGTTCATTTTCGATTTTTCTTTTTTGTACGATTTGAGAGCTGGATTTTTGACAGTTTTTGGTCTGTTTCTTGCGCAAAAATGATCGCATTGAGTCCGTTCTGCTGTCAAATGAATCGCCACGGTGATAGCGTCTTTTGATGGATAGCTTATTTGGATTGGCCCACGCATTTTATAGTTATAGTTCAAAATCATCTGAAATTCATGACAAATCTGCCTTTTAAATCAAGTAGTGCATCCAACTGGACTTACGGTAGTATATGATACTATAACTATAAAATGCGTAGACCAATCCAAATAAGCTATCCATCAAAACACGCAGCGGACCGTTGCGATTCATTTGATAGCAGAACGGACTCGATGCTATCATGTTTGCTCAAGAAACAGATCAAAAACCGTCAAAAATCCAGCTCTCATATCATACAAAAAAGAAAAATCGAAAATGAACACCATATTGCCGATATGCTACAAGGGCATGTAATGCACCAAATGAAAGGTCTTGATGTGCTCTAAAAATCGTATTCAGCAGATATGCAAATTTGTTTCTCGCTAGCGAGAAAATCGATCTTCTTTCTGACATACTTTTTCCCGATAGTCGGGTAATGCTGATACTGGAGGTCCTACAGTGGATTGCTTGGATTGCCGAGCGCCCAGGTTGTGTTATTAGCATTCTGCGTTCAATTAGGAGTGTTTTCGTGCATGAACCAGCTAAATCTGTCAACCGCGAAGTGAACTATGGCCTGAAAACTACTCAGGAATAAGTGGCAAAAACGGCCAAATTCGACTGCTTCACTCTCAGACATCTAGTGTTGGCGCCGGAAGGCGTAGAACGATCGCGATGCATGGAAACTGTAGACCACGTCACGGTGCGTCGTTTGACGGTTGGCGCATTGACCTACGATCAAAATTGCAAAAATGGCAAACGTTTCCCGTTTAGGTAGAAAATCAAATAATAGAGCCGAGTCACTAAAATTTGAATTTCGCGCGCAAACATGGTTGCATGACGGCGCTGCTTAGCTCGTTTGAAAGCCAACGCTAAGACCTATCGTATGGTGGGTAACACGACCGGATCGGTTAAGGCACACCGTCGGTGCGTGCGCTGAGCTTGATGGCGCCCATCATATTTTGAGATTTGTTCCGGTCGGACCCCCC
>JASANB010003684.1:0-18588 GCA_030248155.1 Sabatieria punctata
GCATGTTAAGACCCTCCGGTTATAAGACCCGGGTCTTATAACTGGGTTTCCTTTCCGACAACAAGACCCCGGTCTTATAACTGGGTTTCCCTTCCGATAACAAGACCCCGGTCTTATAGCAGGTGGTCAGAAAGCAAGGTCTGTCAAGGGGCATTTTCCAGTATAAGATCCGGGTCTAAGCTCAGAATGGTGTGTTTTCGTGTATATTTTTTACAAGACAACTAATGAATATGGAGTTTTTAAACTCAGGTCGTTCAAGAATCGTTCTAAAACCTGCATAATTTCGGTAAAATTCTTGATTTGATAGGTTTAGATAGCTGCTGTAAGCATGTCGGAGCTTCTAGGTTGCCTAAGTTTTCAAAACTTGTTTAAAACTGAGCTTTTCAGACTTAAACGGATAGTCAGTTGTTGCAAAGATCTTATAAGTGGAAAACTACTGTACGGTAATCAATTTGTTGAGCAACATTTTTGTTGAGTTTTGTGAGCCAAACAGGACATGTCACTGCGGGTAATGAGTGGTGCTTTCATAATTTAAACGGGTTGGCGCAACAAAAATTCAGGCGGCCGCCATTATTCAACGTGAGTACGAATGAATATGCCTCGGCCTAAACCATACATGTAACAGGGGGTCTGGGGGGTCTGCCCCCACCCGACTTAGGCCACCAGACCCCCCAGATGGGGACCCCCCCCAGAGACGATTTCACCGACCCCCCCTCCGATTTTTCTGGCAAGAAAATTTTCGAGCAAATTTTTGCAATTTTTTACAATTTCACACTTAAAATTGCCAAAATCGCCTGCAAAACAGCACTTTTTAGCTGTATTTCAGCCCAAATTAGCGATTTTTGGCAATTTTTAGCCAAAAAATTGCGATATTATTCGATTTTTGAGCGTTTTTTAGTGCCCACCCCCTCCCCCAAAATTTTTGGCTCAGACCCCCCGGCCGGCGCCAGACCCCCCAACCCCCCTCCCCCCATCGGCGGATGACCTGTTACATGTATGGCCTAAACGTAGCAAAGCAACTAAGCCTAAGCCTATATGAAGAAATCCCTAAATGTTTACTTTAGCAAAACCTCTGCTTCCCTAAATTTTCACGAACGAAAAACAATTAAAAGCAGTCAAAATAGGTTTAGTTTCGATTCCACTACACAAAATACGTACCGCATATTCGGTTTGGGGTACCCTTTCGAATCCTTTGGTAAGATAGGTTCGGGTTGTCGGCATCGGGCACAGGTATCTTCAACCGAGTGAGAATACGCAATTTGCCGTCAGGAACAAATCACACTATTAATACATACTATCATTCGCCCAAGACTGCGCCACGTTCGTTGAGAAGAGGAGAAGAAATATTTAATTTTATCCACAAGAATCCAGGTCAGGTAGGGCCCGACCGGATATCCGGATACGGCCGGATACGGCCATATCCGGATCCGGTACCGGATCCGGACACCGGATCCGGACATTACCTGCCGGATATGCCGGATATCTGTCACAGATGAGAAAACGTGATTTTTTACGTATTTTGAACTACCGTTGTCAAGTAAATTAGTTTACCAATTTACTTACTTTTTAATTTACTTGCACCTCCACAAAATAATTTACTTACTTCTTAATTTACTTTGGCTGATTTACCAACAATTTAATTTGATTTTAATTTACTTTCAACTTCTAATTAAATTCTAATTTACTTTTCTATGCAAAAATTCCCGAAAATACCACAAAATCACCAAATATCTGAGTATGGATTTCTAGTAAACTGATGGCACTATGAATCTAACTCCATCCTTTTGTTAAGCTTCATGTTTTTGGTAAAATCAGTTGTTCAGAAATGCATTATAATTGTTTTTTCTAGAAGCAAAGCAGCAGACGTAGAGCTTTGGCTAACACTGTAACTTATGGACAGTCCAGGATGTGATGAAACAAAGGGGTTTTCATGCATCAATGCATACATGCATCAGGGGGTCTGGGGTCTCCCCCCACCCGACTTAGGCCAGACCCACCGGATGGGGACCCCCCGAGACGATTTTCCCGACCCCCGTCCAACTTTCCAATTGTTGAATGATCTGCTGCATTGCAGCTGGGTTTCCATTCCCAACAGTGAGAGCATATGTACATTCTGTGGTTAAATAGGCAGACAGGAAAGGCACAAAACACACAAAAGTAACATGCGAGAGCCAAGACTACCACAGATCGAATAGTCAATGAAGCAAATTACAAGTAAATTAGAAGTAAATTGAAAGTAATTTTTTCAGGCATTTCGATCTAATTTAATTTACTTTTTACTTGCTTCGCCATTTCCGTCAGAGATTTAATTTAATTTTAATTTACTTGCCACTTAATTTACTCTTCGAAAGTAAATTATTTTCTAATTTAATTTAATTTTAATTTTCATTTACTTGACAACGGTATTTTGAACATAAATATTGCATTCCACCGAATGCTTGTTAGAAATTTCTTGAGGCGATTGTAATCCATGACCCCAGTAGTTCGTATAACCCTGATTTCTGTACTAAGGATAACACCCTCATTTTTTACAATGCTAATTTTCACCGTGACTGAAAGTAAAAATCCGCCAGATTTTAACCGGTTATGTGAGAAAGCTGATCTCTACAGGTTCTTAAGTCCATATAAAGATTGGTTAACTTGCAAAATTTGGCAAAGATCCGACGAAGGGTTCTTGAAATATTTACGTTAAAAATTGGCATCTGAAAATTCGGGTCAGTTCATTTCGGAAGGGGATAACTCCAAGCTACAGAAGGCGAGCGGGCTAGGACTTGGCCAAAACAAACTCAACAAAAATAATAATACTAATGTGATACAATGAACATCACAAAACAGCCAAGCAGACTGGATTTCTATGTTTAGGATAGTCGCCTTGTTTTTGCTAATTTTTCATTTAATTAAAAATAAAAAATCTAAAAAAAAAGAACGAACTATTATTGAGGCAAGTTTATACTGTAAATCTGTACTTTACAGAGATCAAAGCGTCTCTTTTCAGTTGCAGAATGGAGATGAATGGCTTGAGATTCTAAACTCAACTCGCAAAGAATGGAAATCTCAACTGAGATTTTTCAAATTCATAATTTTTTAATTTGTAAAACTAGGACAGGTCTACCAAAAGGTCGGCTAAGTATACCACATTAGAGAGAACAAATTTGAACATGCAAACAATAATTTACCCAAAAGTTTGTGATGTCAACCATTTTTATCTAAAAATTACGAAATGAGCTGAACTTTCATGCCAAACTGTGTTTCCCCTTCTGTTTTTTTCAGATGAGGTCTGTATCTGTAAAATAGGTATGCCTAATAAATGCTAAAGATTGCATAGACATTCCGACCAAACTCGAAAATGCTTGGAAAGCGTCCAGTTATCAATTTCTAGCCGCGGTGATAAAATATGCAAATATGCAAAAAATATGTACATATCTCATTTTTGCATGCATATGATATATGCAATATCACATGCATCGCAAAAACCCGATATTATCCAACCATAGTTTGAACTACAATTATTAGATGTTGTTTTGAATCAACTGTTACAGAACAAAGAAATGTATATATGTGGTTTATTGTATTCTAAAAAAATTTTAAGTTGTCAATGATATCCGGCATATCCGGATCCGGATCCGGTAGAAATTTGTATCCGGTCGGGCCCTAAGGTCAGGAGTAAGGCCAGAAAGCATTCGACCAAACAGTGGCTCTTTAGTTTCGTGGTAGATTGACCACAGCCACAATCAACCAGTAGAGTTGACACACAACATAAACAATAGCTTCTTTTTTACACCTACCTTTTAAAATAAAAAAAAACAAAAAACAAAACACTTTCCGTGAAGCGTCGAGTCGAGCGTCAATTGCAGTCACCGTGCTGTAAAAACTAACGGGCGACCGCTTTTTCCTGTGTTGGGCAATGACGACGCGCCCGCTGAGACGACGCGTGCGTTCGCTTCGCGGTCTTTATACCCGGGCGGACATAAATCGCCTACCAAAAATTCGGAAATTCGGAAAGCTGCAAAAATGTGCAATACCGAAAATGGAAACGTTGCCCCAACAAAGTGGAAAACAAGAAAATATGCACAAGAAGGCGGACCATCGTCACCGGATGCATATACCTAATTTACATATCGGAACCATCAACAGTTCGTCGCAGTTTGCTACTTTGCTGTCCACTTTCTACGAAATATGGCTGAAGGTCGCCGTGCCTTTGCATCTGTGGTAGGTTGCTTTCATTGCTCAGCGTTGTTACGCGATACATAAAACCCGTTGACCGTTTTTTTGTTAGGTAGGTTGGGTATTAGTAGCAGAGTAGCTACGTAGCTACTACAAACAAAAAGCTTTGAATTGAAAGTTGTCATCACAAACGTTAATAAAATAATATACAATGAGCTGCGTGCGACTTTATAGGACTGGTCAAGTGATGCTGTCCGTGATGCTCTTGAAGGCTATCAAAATGAAAACCTGCGATCTCTGCGAGAGCTGCAAGATGAAGTTTATCGGATTACGGGTGTGCGTCCGGCTATTTCAACTCTTCATCGTGGCATCCATCGACGCAGTGTGAACAGTCGAGTTGGGAGACCGAAACAGAATTCGAGAAGCCAAGAAAGCAAAGTTCGTTCGTTTCTATCAACAGTAGGGCCTACATTTTTAAAATCTACTTGACCATACATAGTCTACTCTACTGTGCTTTGCCAGGCCCATTCACAGTGTCCCTCATCGCAGACTTAGTTAGTGTCCTAGATAATTTTCAGGTTGTAGACGAAGGCGCGCTGCCTCCCGCTGCTGGCCCTACCCGAAATTTGTAAACGACGCTAATCAAACCCTGCCTGCTTCGTGTTCGCGACCCTGCTACTGGTAACAACTGCACATTCAGACGCAAAAAACGGTGGGGAGACGGGACTTGGCAGTATGAATGCAAGTCGTTTCACACTGCTCGGTACAGCGGGTACAAGTCTGCAAAATTAGCTCTACAGAAGAGGCGACTGGCTGATCCCGAATTGGCGGACGGACAGGAGAGAGTCAACATTAACTATGGTGCTGTTAAACGAGTTATTCTTCGAGATTACATGTATGTACTGTAGGTATGCGTGCGTGTGAAGTGTGACCTCAACAAAGAATTCTATTTGCATTATTCAAATTTATAGAGTGAAGAAACACAAACCCAAAAAGTTAGTGCTTAAAGTCAACTTTCATGCCCATCTTTGTTGCCTTCGAGCGAATTCATTTTGGCCCTTTGCTAATTAATCGAGTTTACCGATTCCTTACTTTACTCGTACATACTTACCGAGTTTCAAAAAATCAAGGTTTACTTACTGCGAATACTTACTGGACTTAAAAAAATTTGAGCTAGGCACAACACTGGTTGAACGGAATAACAAGACTTTGTATGGATTCGGTTCAAACAATTTCTTCTTTTCAATTTAGCGCTGAGTATTTCTTTTCCTTACTGCGCAATTGCAGCTTTCCAAGTTTCCAGATTCCCAGTAGGCGATTTCAGACGTCGAAAATATTGTGTACCACAGTGTACCGCATGTGTGTACCGCATTGATTTTTCCGGTAGGCGATTTATATACGCGCCCTTTATACCTAGACAGACTGTTGTACCTACATTTTATCCGTAGGTGGTGAAAGATATCTAACCCAGTCTAGTCTGTATATTCATTGTTTTGTTTCTTCTAACCAGTAGGGTAAACCGGGGCTACTTTGAACGAATAACGTTTTTTTGAAATTTCAAGCGTACGGATTCAGGTCTTTTAAGCAAGCTAGGATCACCATTCATAATGCAATCGAAAGCTTGAAGTGTGCTCTTCAAAATGGTGTCGGATAGAATGTTGTATGCTCAACCAGAGACGAGTGTGACCAAGTTTTTTTAAAAAACACATGGGTGTTCAAAGTAGCCCCCGATGTGGGGCTACTTTGAACACCGTGTCTAAAATTCATTCAGTCAGATAAGATAGGCAAAGGGGCATACATGTAATACGTCCGGGCCGGCCTGAGGGAGGAGGTAAGGGGGGCCTCCGTCTGGAGGGCGTTCAGGGGCGGTTTCGCTCAGGAAAGGGGTACAAAATTTCAAAAATCTCAAAAGACGCCTGAAAATGGGTTTTAGCACGTTTTATAGGCTAAAAATCGCTAATTTAAGCTGAAAATAGCGTTTTTCAGCTAAAAACAAACAAAATACAACAGAAAGGGTCTCTAAAAACACCGAGTTCTCTTAAATGACAGCAGCGGAAACACTAAATTCAGTTACAAAAGGCATTCTATGCGAATTTTAAGCTTGAATTAGTGATTCCTAAGCTAGTTTGTTAGACTGGAGTGGTGTGGAGAGTTGTACTGGAGTGGAGCCGCTTCTAATATTTGTATGTTGGGCTGAGAAGGTCTTCCTAATTTTTTTCCTTGGGGGTGTTGAGTAGGGAGGGGCGAGGGGGTTTACATTTCCAGCTGAGTGGTAACCACCAAACCCCCTAACCACAGAAGCCGAGAATATGCAGAGAAGACAAGGAAATCAGATTTATAAGGGTGTTCAAAGTAGCCCCTTCTCTTCTTCACAGCATAGAAAAAGTTCAGTATGAAATAGCTAGACGATAAGCACACTATTGTAAAGAGAATGGTCTGGGGAGCAAAACAGTATAAAACTTGACTACTTTGGGACATTGGAATCTAAAGTTTTCTCGTCGTAAAGTTTTCGGCTGTTAAGATACCGATATTTTCAAGCAACATAGCACTGGCAAACAGCAACAGATCCCTTACTATTTGGTAGTGTCGTGTAGCCTGGAGTCTTTGGCGATAAACTAGCGCAACCAGAGGCCAAAAAGCGAACCGCGAGCGCCATGCGGCGCAAAAAACGCGCAAAACTCACGCCTGTTCAAAGTTGCCCCCCTGTTCAAAGTTACCCCGGTTTACCCTAAATCTTCATTTGATGCCGAAAAGTCGCAAAAGTTTAAGATGCATTTTGCGAGAAAGTCAGCTTTGAGGGGGCAAGCAGGGTCATCTCACGGATCCGGCTGATATCTGAAATCTTTTAAAATAGAGCACAGTCGAAGACCAACGGTGCATGCCCGGCCACCAGCAACCCCCTGTAAATAACCCCCATACCCCCCTAAACAGCACACTTTAGTGCGCTCATTTTGTTTGGCCAACTCATGCCTAACTTTTGTTAAAACATTAGCTTGGCAGGGCCTTTGCACAAAAAGTTATAAAGATTTTTCGAAAAAAAACGGAGTGGCATTTTGCGGAAATTTCGTAGTTTTCGGAGAATATCCCGCTAACCAGCTGCGATCTGGAAACGGGAGTACCAGAATCTGAAAGGTCATTGGAACAGCTACAAAACCATATGCGAGTCGGGCAGGGTTGCCAGGTTGGGGGTTTTACCCCCAAATCTGGGGATATTTTGCCACCATTTGGGGGTGAAAATTTCATCTGGGTATGGGGGTACAAATCTGGGGGCATTTGGAAATTTTTTGGGGGTTGGGGGTATTTTGGGGGAATTTGCTAAAATTTAGGGGATTTTTTGGGGATTTGGGGATTTTTGAGAATTTTCTTCTTCAGACTAATGATCGAATGTTATTTTTTACCAGTGATGAATCAATGTTCAATGCATTTGTTTAAAAAATGTTATGTCATCCATCTGTCGACCAAAAAAATTGAGGTTTGACATGCTGTATTCTGGAGAACGTTTATGAGGAGCTTTCAAAACTCAACTTTAGAAATTCTTTTGCAACAGTTTAGAAATATTGAGTATTGAAATATTAGAAATACAGTCATGTCTCGTTAATCCGGACAAGTTGGGACCGGCCAATTTTGTCCGGATTAGCGAATTTCCGGATTAACGAATCAAAGCTAAAACACTGTTTTCCGGGTCAAAGGCCTAAATGACAGCTTTTCGTTAGTTGCTTATCAGATTCTGCAGCTGTACCGCTTAATTAAAAGCCAAAAGCTTATTTCAGCTGATTATAGCTCCTAAAAAGGCAAAAATAATCACATTCTGACTCAACGAAAAGCATTATTCAATTGAAAATTCACACCTGAATTGAAAAATTGCACATGGATTTTGTTCAAATTAATCAAATCCGGATTAACGAATCACTTTACCATACAAATTTCGAGGTTGGGACCCCAAATCTTCTGTCCGGATTAACGAATCCGGATCCGGATTAACGAGTCATATAACATGGGGGAAAATTGGGACCTGGCCTAATCTTGTCCGGAAGGCGAATATCCGGATTAACGAGGTCCGGATTAACGAGACATGACTGTATTGAGTAGATACGCGGCATTATATAAAAATGTATATTAGAATCAACGTGAAGTAAACTAAAACCGTGCATAACTTGAAACACAGTTTTAGAAAATTTCATAATAGTTCTGTAGTTGTCTTGCTGTCTGATGCCTGGTCTGATCATAATTTGAGTGATTTGTTGCAGATTTTCAATTTACAATTTAGTTGTACATGTAATAAATTTCATTCTTTCTGTTTCTCACTATATCTAACTTATGCTGCAATGTGAAATTCAGCTTCCATCAGCTCTAAAAGTACATTTTAAATCTGTGGGGATTTTTGGGGGTATTCTGAATGTTCTGGGGGAATTTTTTCTCTGATTTAGGGTTTTTTTGGTCTGCAGACCTGGCAACACTGGAGTCGGGATCCTAGCTTAAGAAACGAATGAAGGGTGATCGTTTGAATGGAGGGTGTCAGAGCTATCAAAATGAGCCCGAAAATTGCTGCCGACCCAACTTCGAGGGGGTGTAGCTCCGGTTACAAGGGGTTGCTGATGGCCGGGCATGCCGTTGGTCTTCGACTGTGCTCTCTTTTAACAGTTATTAATATCAGCCAGATCCGTGAGATGACCCTGCTTGCCCCGTCTCTTCGCAACCAAAGCTGACTTTCTCGCAAAATCCATGTTAAATCGGAGGGGGTCGGAAAAATCGTCTCGGGGGGTTGGGGCAGACCCCAAACATGTATGTTTGTTTATTAATTGCAATATGTCTATTCCAGATATTTTCATTGTGAGCTGCAGTGTCTGTTTTTCTTCGGCACCAAAACAAAATACGAAAGGTTTGCCTTAGCTGTCTTAATTATAGCATATGTACAAAGTACAGTACATGTAACTGGTCCGGGCCGGGGAGTGGTTTGCTTGCCAGATGTGGTTGGTTTCGCACAGGGAGGGAGTCCAAAATTGCGAAAAGCTCTAAAACGTTGACCCCCACCTAGCAGAAAACCCCCTCCCCACCGCCGGCACGTAGTCATACATGTAACAGCTCCGGGCCGACCTGGGGGAGGGGGTAGGGGAGGGGGTTTTTCCTCAGGTTGCGGGTGGAGGAGGGTCCAAAATTTCAAAAAGCTCCAAAACGCCGCTCCCCGCGGAAATGCGTTTTTGCACGTTTTTCAGTGAGCAGGCTAAAAATCGCTATTTTAAGCTGCCGAATAACGTTTTAGAGCTAAAAACAAGCAAAAAATGACAAAAATGGCTTCCAAAAACCCCGATTTCTCTTAAATATCAGCAGTGGAAACGCCAAATTCGGTTTCCAAAGGCTTTTCGAAGCGAATTTTAGGCTAAAAATTAGTGATTTCTGAGCCAGTTTGTTAGTACGTACTGCAGCCACTACTGGTACTTGTATTTTTGGGTGGGGGTCCCTTAACCGGTCTCGGTGAGGGTGAGTGGGTTTGGCCTTTTCAGCAGGGGGATAACCCCCCAAACCTCTCCTAGTACATAGTACTTGTATAAACTACAGGCTTCTCTGAAATTTGCAGGGAAAAAGACGCTTTCCGAATCGAGATTCTGATTCTGCCTTCCAGTTTCCTGGCTTTCTGTATCAACCACGAGTTCAGCACTTTTGAAGTACGTAGGTAGCTACATTTGTACGCACGGACTGTTATAAATGTAGAGTGGTGTGGTGCTACCTAAATAATGTACAGTAGCAAGCAAGAACTTTACGAACGACTCTATCGGGCGCCGAGTCATACATGTCGTTGGGGGGTAAAGGGGTGGCCGGCCCCCCAAGCCCGATTTTTCGGCAAAAGCCCCCCGCCAGCGGATTTTTTGGGGGGGGGGGCGACCTGAAAACCCACTTTTGGATTCCAAAGTAAAGAAAATTTTAGCCCAGACAATACATTCTGCAGCACAAAATTGGGTTTTCGGCTACCATACAACCCAAAACAGGGTTTTGTAAAGCTTAGAAATCCTAAATAGGCTTTTTAGACTGCTTAGAAACCCTTATTAGGGTTTTTAGGTTACTTTCAAGCCCTGATTAGGGTTTTCAGGTTACTTTGAAACCCTAAACAGGGTTTTCAGGTTACTTTCAAACCCCTGATTAGGGTTTTTAGGCTACTTTTTGAAACCCTAAACAAGGTTTTCAGGTTACTTTGAAACCTTAAACATGGTTTTCAGGTTACTTTTAAACCCTGATTAGGGTTTTTGGGCTACGTACTTTGAAACCCTGATTTGGGTTTTCAGGTTACTTTGAAACCCTGATTAGGGTTTTTAGGCTACTTTGAAACCCTGATTTGGGTTTTCAGGTTACTTTGAAACCCTGATTAGGGTTTTTAGGCTACTTTGAAACCCTGATTTGGGTTTTCAGGTTACTTTGAAACCCTGATTAGGGTTTTTAGGCTACTTTGAAACCCTGATTTGGGTTTTCAGGTTACTTTGAAACCCTGATTTAGGGTTTTTAGGCTACTTTGAAACCCTAAACAGGGTTTTCAGGTTACTTTGAAACCCTAAACAGGGTTTTCGGGTTACTTTTAAACCCTGATTAGGGTTTTTAGGCTACTTTGAAACCCTAAACAGGGTTTTCAGGTTACTTTGAAACCCTAATTAGGGTTTTCAGGTTACTTTCAAAGCCTGATTAGGGTTTTTAGGTTACTTTGAAACTCTAAACAGGGTTTTAGCACTGGTTAGAAAGCCTAGACAAGGTTTTTAGGTTGATTAGAAACCCTAAACAGGGTTTAAGAACTGCATTCAAATCACTAAATAGGGTTTTTTTTTAGTAATCTTATAAGTCAAAACAGGGTTTTGCGCGTGCCTCAGAATCGAAATTAGGGTTCTCTGAACTATTTTTAGTCAATATAACGCATTTCAATCTGTATTTTATCTCTGAAACTCATATTCACTACGTATTTTGAGCGCAAAACAGCTTTTTATTACATTCGTTGCTTCAATATTCGGTTTTTAAGACATTTTTTTCAACCGGAACAGGGTTTTAAGGCATTTTTAATGCAAAAACAGGGTTTTAAGGCTTTTTTCGGTCCAAATAGGGTTTTGAAGCCATTTTTCGCCCCACAATCCCTAAAAAAGGTCGACAAAACCCACTTTTTACCCCAAAAAAGGTCGACAAAACCCACTTTTGGACCCCAAAAAAAAGGTCGCAAAACCCACTTTGGACTTGGGATTTCAAAAAGGTCCCCCACGGAAAAACCCAGCGACATGTATGCGCCGAGTTCAACCAATTGCTGTTGAATTAGAAAAAGTATTAAGGTACATACTGTTTCACAAAGTCTTGCTTCAAACCTTTTTGATGGCCGGGAAATCGGCGTTTCTGAAAAGATTGAGCTTAAATTTGGAACACTTTAACACGTGCTGCTGCAGGGTTGGTTTGTCAAATTGTGTAGATTCGGTCGTCAAATGATAGCTGCTGAGAGTCTTGACATTGCGAAAATAAATTAATTGTGCGTCTGGCCTATTTCGACCCTTCTAATTTCAGGAATGACCTTAGTTTTACTGTACAGGCTCCCGATTTTGAGATGCAATCAATCATGCCATAGTGTAATAAGTAGATAGTACAGTGCGAACTGCTATTGGGTATTGGGTGTATTGAGGTGTTTTCCAGGTAATGGGTTTTTATGCCCCAGTACCCAATACTAATTAGGACCTATAAAAACCGCTGTTGAACTGAGAAACTGACTTGAAAAAATCGAAATGATTGACCGAAAAGTATAGGAAGCCGTTTTTGCGTTTAATAAACTAAAGATTTAGAATATCTTATTCTGTCCGCTTTTCTAAGTAATACACCAGTAGGTACAGTAATTAGTGCAATTTCTCTGTTCTTATCTAACATAAACGTGTAGTACTGTACCCAGGCGGTCCGGATGTGCAACACCCCTTTCCGGTGGAGTAAGAAGAAAAAATCCGCCATAAATGAGAAACACTGTAATACAGTAAGTAGATCATGTACGGACTAAAACTGTTAATTTCTGCTTATTTTACCCTCCAGAACGGCTTCTACTAAATGCTTTCTGAAAGGCTAATGTTTCAAAATTTTCTCGCCCTGCTTGGGCAGCGACCCAACCAAGCGTCTTAAAAATTTAATCGCAGTGCCAAAAATCTTTTGTACACAACTGGAATGTACCTGTCCAGTGAAATGCAATTTTTGGCCCAGCTACACAAGTATTGGGTATTGGGGGTCTCAGGTATGGTATTGGGTATTGCGGTATTGGGTTTTCTAGGAATTGTTCGCACTCTAGTATCCATACATGTAACAGGTCATCCGCCGAATTAGGGTTGGGGGGTCTGGCGCCGGCCGGGGGGTCTGAGCCAAAATTTTGGGAGCGGGGTTGGGCACTGAAAAACGCTCAAAAATCGAAAAAATCGCAATTTTTGGGCTAAAAATTGTAAAAAAATCGCTAGTTTGGACTGAAATACAGCTAAAAAGTGCTGTTTTACAGACGATCTTGGCAATTTTTGTGTATGAAATTGTAAAAAAAATCGCAAAAAGTTGCTCAAAAAATTACTTGCCAGAAAAATCGGAGGAGTGGGGGTCGGAAAAATCGTCTCGGGGGGGGGGGGGCATCCGGGGGTCGGGCCTAAGTCGGGTGGGCTGCAGACCCCCTGACCCCCCTGTTACATGGTTACATGTATGATGGTATCACTTCGACCGAGGCCGCCTAATATTATGCAATACATACATGTAACAGGGGGTCCGGGCGTTTGCCCCCACCCGACTTAGGCCAGACCACGCGGATGGGAACCCCCCCCCCGAGACGATTTTCCCGACCACCCCTCCGGTTTTTCTGGCAAGGAATTTTTTCAGGATTTTTTACAATTTCAGACGCAAAAATTGCCAAAATCGCCTGTAACACAGCACTTTGTAGCTTTGAGCCCAAATTAGCGATTTTTGACGATTTTTGAGCGTGTTTTATGCCCAACCCCCTCCCTAGAATTTGAGCTCAGCAGAGCCCCAACCCCTTCCGGCGGACGACCTGTTACATGTATGATAACGGTACCCATCAGTCAAAGTTGAACCTATATCTTAATAGTAGGTAATTGTATGTCGAGCAATCCTTGACTCTATTATGTTGCGCGATGCTTTCATTCAGACACAAAACTGCGTCAAGAAAAGCTTCCGGCGTGGTAGCCGATTTTGAGTGCGAGCACAGTAATCCCGGCATTCGTACTGGTGGGCGTGGTTTTCAGACCGATCGGCGGAGTAGTTAGCAAGAAGTCCCACGGATCACTTCATCTGACGAACAAGCTTACCACGACGGCGGAGCCAGATCATACGAACGACTACGATTGCTGTTGCATTTGAAAAAGTAAGTTTCACAAAGTCTTGCTTCAAACCTTTTTGATGGCCGGGAAATCGGCGTTTCTGAAAAGATTGAGCTTAAATTTGGAACACTTTAACACCTGCTGCTGCAGGGTTGGTTTGTCAAATTGTGCAGTTCTATCAATTTCATGCCTATTCTAAGCCTAAAAATAGGTTTTCAAGGTCAGCAGCCACTCTGTGAGCATTGGTGCAGGTACAACGACAATATCCGCAGACTGTAACACTATGTTTGAACCAAAGTATCAGCTCTTGTGTTTAAAGTTGCTTCTGATGCATCACAGTGTCTCCTACAAGCTAAATTTCATGCATAGAAAGAATTTAAAAAAAAAATCGATCGAATGGTTTTCAAAAAAGCCTTTTTTGGCCTTCAAAACGTTTTTTTACAACTGCAGGCATGGTAAACCAAAAACTCCGATTTTTTACTAAAATCAAGGCTTTTTGCTTATTTTTCATTAAAATAGTTTATATTCTGAGCTCGTTTACAATTCAAGCTTACTTTTATAATGGGTCAGTCTTCGCCAGCCCCTTTCTCATGTCTGCTAACACATACATGGTATCATTACTATGTACAGTATGAATGGCATTTAGTGCCTGACTGTATTGGCACGTTTTTTTTAGCCCGGAATAGCACGCTCACCCGCTCGAATTTGTGCTCAATCCCCCGGCTTGACCCAACCCCCATGACATGACCCCTGTCCCATTCGGCGGATGACCTGTTGTAGCATACATGTACTAAGGGGTTTGGGGTTACCCCCTGCTGAAAAGGCCAAACCCCCACCCCCGCGCGGCAGGTTACGGTACCCCCCAACCCAAAAATACAAGTACTACATAGTAGTGGCCCCAGTACTAACAAACTGGCTCAGAAATCACTAATTTTTGGCCTAAAATTCGCTTGAAAAGGCTTTGGAAACCGAATTTGGCGTTTCCACTACTGATATTTAAGAAAAATCGGGGGCTTTTGGAAGCCCTTTTTGTCATTTTTTGCTTGTTTTTAGCTCTAAAACGCTATTTGGCAGCTTAAAATAGCGATTTTTAGCGTCCTTACTGAAAAAAACGTGCTAAAAACGCATTCCCAGGCGTTTTGGAGATTTTTGAAATTTTGGACCCCTCTATGCGAAACCCTCCCCTCGACCCCCCCGCCTGAGGAAACCCCCTACCCCCTCTCCCAGTCGGCCTTGAGCTGTTACATGTACAATGTGTGTTTAGTCAGGCATTTATCTCCTGTATGGTACCATATTGTGCCAGTATATGATACAGTATCTAGAGATGTTCCATGGAAAATTTCCAATGGAAAAAAAGGAAATTTTCCGGAAAATTTCCGGAAATTTTCCTAGGGGGTCGGAAAAAAATGGAAAAAAAGGAAAAATATTCGTTACTGCTTTTTAATGAACCTGACGCGTTTAGCGCTCTTAATGCGATCAAAGAAACGTGAATCAGGTCTATTTCTAGTTGCATTTCCGTATTAGGTTCAGTTTGTTCGGCAAGCTCTCACTTTTGTTCCTGATTAAGTAGTCAGAAGATAAATTCGGCGCCCACAAAATTTTTGCAAGTAGGGATGCAAATGGTATCCGGTATTATTTGGTATTATTCGGTATTATTTGGTATTTTCTAGGTATTTGGTATTATTTGGTATTTGGCATTTTTCTATACCAAATACAGTCATGTCTCGTTAATCCGGACAAGTTGGGACTGGCCAATTTTGTCCGGATTAGCGAATTTCCGGATTAACGAATCAAAGCTAAAACACTGTTTTCCGGGTCAAAGGTCTGAATGACAGCTTTTTGTTAGTTGCATATCAGATTCTGCAGCTGTACCTCTTAATTAAAAGCCAAAAGCTTATTTCAGCTGGTTATAGCTCCTAAAAGGCAGAAATAGTCACATTCTGACTCTACGAAAAGCATTATTCAATTGAAAATTTACACCTGAATTGAAAAATTGCGCATGCATTTTGTCCAAATTAACTAAATCCGGATTAACGAATCACTTTACCACACAAATTTCGAAGTTGGGACCCCAAATCTTCTGTCCGGATTAACGAATCCGGATCCGGATTAACGAGTCATATAACATGGGGGAAAATTGGGACCTAGCCTAATCTTGTCCGGAAGGCGAATATCCGGATTAACGAGGTCCGGATTAACAAGACATGACTGTAATACCAAATAGTTTAAATAACTAAACAGAGCTTTTAAGCGATTAATTCTGCTCTCTTTACCGTTTCTGAGCAACAAAACAAGGAAGAATTCTGACCAGTTTAGCTTATAACAAACAACCATTCATGGAAAATTCTCAAAAAGTGGGAGGGGGCCCCCATGAAACGACGCAAGGCGATTTTGGGGAAGGGGAGTCCGAAAAATCGGGATTTTGGTACGACGTCGTTTATGGACGGCCCCTTTATCGAGACCGAGCCTAGACCGCAAACGTCACAACGTGCTTGTCCATTTCCCGAGTAACTGAAAAACCATCAAATTCTGCTCGTTTTCTTTCTCGGCATGAGTAGATTTCTTTTAGATGCAACAAAACTCTTCGCTGAGGCAAAACTTATATATTTTTGCTGAAAAAAAAAACAAAAAGTATGACTTTGCGCTCATTCCAAACAGCTAACGACCTGTTTATCAACTATTTGGAATTATTTGGCATTATTTGGTATAGAAAATACCATCTGGTATTTGGTATTTTTTATACCATTTGCATCCCTATTTGCAAGTGATAAAATGGATAGATAACGGAAAAACGTATAGAGGTTTGTTCAGTTGTTGAAAAAAGAAGACGAGAACACTTTTTCTTTGAAAATTTACGCTGCAGTTTTAGTGCCTAAAATGGTGTCAGGACGTCCTAAGGACGATGTTACGTGGTCTCATTTTACCGTTAACAGAGGAAGGGAAGAAAGTTGCTTATTGTTGTTACTGCTTCCGATCTCGATACATAGGCTGTTGTTGCGTTGTTAGCTTCCGATACATTACATGTTTGCAGTCATTTGTCGGTTGAACTCTCTTGTCTGGTCTGAATTAAACTCTATCTGTTGTTAAAAATATTATAATGCATAGAAAAAACAAAAAAGCTGTCTAGAATTATCTAGGACCTGCAAGGAGCCCATTTTTGACGTTTTCTCAAATTTTTAAAATTGGAAAAATATTATGGAAAATTTCCGGTAAATTTCCGGAAATTTTCCGGAAAATTTCCGGCGGACATTTTTTTCCGGAAAAGGAACATCTCTAACAGTATCTAGGTTAGTACCATTTGTATGTACTCCAACCCCTGGGCATTTGTGCCTGCACCATTTGGTACGAAATGTGAAGGTAGTGGTACCATACGGTTCCAGTACCACAAGGTAAGGGTACCATTCGTATGGGGTACCACCACAGTGCCCAAATGTGGGGCACCCAGACATGGGCTGAGGGGGTGGCCCCCTCAGGCTCTGACCTACCCCCTCAGCCGGCCGCTACCCTCCTCAGGAATTTTTTGAAAGAATTTTGTATAGAAAATTATGATAAAAATATGCCTGGATTAGGTGTAAATGAGCACAGAATAGCTTATTTTAGCTTATTTTAATGAAAAGTAATTCAAAAAACTTTGATTTTAGCAAAAAAATCGGACCTTTTGGCTTACCACCCCGTCAGGCGCTCCTACCCCCTCAGCCCCCTCAGGAATTGAAAATGCTACCCCCCTCAGCCGAAATGCTAGCCGATGTCTGGGGGTACCCTACCATATACGGTACCAGTACCAGATACGACGTTAAGTGCCTAACTGTGGTACATGTTGTAGGTATGGATGAAAATAAGGTACACAATATTAGTGTAATTTTAGAGGCGGGCAAAAGCTTCCAAAAAGCGCCGATCTGAAGGCTCGAAAGGAGGGGGACGTGAAACTAGAAGCGGCGGTCCTGTACAACGATGCGCATACTTGCTTGATGAGGACTGACCAACAGGAGGCTCTGCAGTGCTTAATAAAGGCCTCGGCAATTTTTTTTGAAAAGGTAAAATTAGAGTGCTAACGACACTTGAAGAACCCAATACTTGCTCTGCTGGGCCGTGAATTCCCAGTGAACAGGTACATTCTATGTCATTGGAAATGGCGAATAATTAAATCTTGGTATGTTAGCTAAGAAAATAAAAATATGGTCCGGCGTAAAAACTTTTAACATGCATTTTTGCGAGAAAGTCAGCTTATGGGGGGCAAGGGGGTTCATCTCACCGATCCGGCTAAAATTTTGTGAGCATAAACTAGACCACAAACGCTGACCTTCGGCGCATATTAGAAGAAAAACACCCCCCCCCCCTAGAACCGTAGCTACACCCCCTCAAATTTGGCTCGCCAGCCGTTTTTTGGCCAATTTTTTTACCTCTAACGACCCAAATTCAAATGTGTGCCGTTTGCGCATTTCTGAACTGACAGCTTTCGCATTCGCACCAATCGATAGCTATTTCAAAATACTTTTAATCCCCCACTCAGCTTTTTCCGTATCATTCCTGGTTAGCTAGTTATTTTCCGAAATGTACCAAAAATGGCAAAAATTCACCATCGACTTTTTTCAAATATGCGCTCACAACTCCGGCCACAGTAGTTCGGGAAGGCTGGAACTTGCTTCAAACGTTAACTCATACTTGCCCAAACATAATCCACGCAAATTGGTCAAAATCCAAGGAGGGTAGCGGCGGGGGGGGGGGGTTGGCCCCTCAAAGGTCTCAGAAAAACTTTTCTCAAAACTAATATCTTTACTTTGAGGTAGTCTCTTCTGTTCGATGGTTATACTGGCAATTCTGAAATTGTGAAGAATTGAATGAAAATTGCATCCCAGTAAAATCAGAGGGCGTGCCTTAATAATGGTCATAGTGGTTTGCTCTCAAGTACAGTATTCAGGGCCGCTTGACCTTGGCCTGCAAGTGCTTTGTGGAGGCCGCGGAGTTCTACGAAAAGGATGGTGGCAGTTTGGAGCAGTCAATGGTGTACTTGGAAAAGCAGCAGAGTGCCACAAAGAAGAAGGCTACTATGAGTACGGGCTTTTGTTGGTCTGGTTGAAATTCGATATGAAACCAATGCTCTATCTAGGATCAGTGG